>JAEAOA010000318.1:0-90000 GCA_016746295.1 Potamilus streckersoni | reverse complement strand
GTGTTTTACTAGCACTTTTCGAGTCCTTTAGAGATTATAAGATATGTATACATGAAATTATGTTGTAAATATCTTTAATATAAAACCCAAAACAGAACATGACAAAAACGATGATGATTAAAAGTTTATTATCACATCATTCTAGGATGGAAATAAGGTAATATCTTTCATTTATATTTTAGTAACGAATATGATAAATATTAGGGAAACCAGAAACTACCAAGGGAGAAAGCAATGTTGTGAACTCAAATACAAGCAAACTTATTTATCTACAAGTAATAAATATCTCTCATAATATAACATACATACATGCATACAATTATCGATGTAATAAGTTGCTTTCGAAATGACCTTTACAAGCTACAATCATGATACAAATAAATTAAACACGGTCCAGATATAAATAATATAAGTATTACGAAGAATGTTTGTATCATCTTTTGCATTTCATCTTAGCTCATTATATTGACTGGATTGTTTTGTTTTTTGGCAGACTTTATAGTTTTGTTCCTCTTTGGTCCTTTTCCTTAAGGCCAGTCAAGCTGTACGTTAGAAGACCTAAAGTAGCTAACATTTTGAATGATAATGATATTTTGTTTTGGTTAATGTTATTGTGAATTCACGGAAATGTTTACTAGTTTTGCTGTTGAATGTGTGCTTATTAAAATTTGTCGTAAATAAATCACTTGTCTTTTGACGATAGCTAAAAGTAAATTGTGCCTAATTTAATATCATAATTTTTCTTTTCATGAAAGTCTTACTAAAGTATTTATATTGTTGTTGTGATTTGCTTTTGAAAAGGTAATTAAGTACTTATTTGTTTATCACTGATCTATTTTACCTTGACCAGCGCTTACTTATAGTAATTACTGAGCACAACAGAATGGATCAATTACCTATTTTTTCCACAACCTAAATCATGGTTTGCAAACTATTTGACTAAATTATACCCTACATGAGTTATTAAGTGAAATCATAATTGTTTGACGGTTTGTATTAACTTTTAGAAAGAAGAAAATAGTCATATTGAGGTCGTAATCTGTGTCGTCTATGCCACCAACTTAGATGCAAATGTATATGCAATAATATAGTTACAAACATATTGCCAGCAATTTTAAATTTATTTATATTTGAGGTGAATAGAAATGTTTACACTGATAAGTCTGTCTTCAATAGTTGAATATTTTTGTAGTATAATTTACCGTGAGTCTATACCTCAACAAATACCTCATGGGTTTAATGATGCTTTGAGTTGTTTCATGACAATTTTGGATTTGTTTCTAAGTCAGATTAGTACACATACAACATTCTCCACGATAATGGGACAACGATGCTACAGTTTCATTCCTTATTTCAAGATTGAAAGCTATTATTGCAAAATTTGCCATCAGTAGCGGCTTGTGTCAAACAAATTCCTGTTGTTGGAACGGATTGAAAAAGTACAGTGAGCAAACATTAGTATTGTCCGGGAAATCATTGTGTCAACAATGCAGAAAAGGCGAATATAATTTTTAAAGCATATGCTGTTTAAGGACATACGCTATACAATAACCGCTCCCTTGAATACAAGGAAGTAAAATGCAAAATATGTATCTGCCATTTTGCTGAATAGACTACTGACTAGATATTGACAAGATAATGCATTGACGGATTGTGATGATCAGTCATTTACGCTGCCTTAAGTGTTTGTCTCGTAAGTAAGAATATTGTACAATGGGGCGAAATACTATAGATATTGGTACAATTAAAATCTTATTTCTCTTTACGTAATGATATACAATTATCTTGTTATTGTGCACCAGACTATCTGATACATCTAAAAGTTAAGTCAACTATAACGCAAGGTATGTAAATCATATCTATGTGAATGCAAGGCATGTAAATCAATATATATAGCTAGTTTTCATACATTAAAACCAAGATATGAGATGCTTGTTAAGTACAAGCCTTCCCAAGTTCGTGGAATATATTTAATGTCAGAGAGCTAAATTCCCTTTCATTCCCTACTCTCCCCATTTCTCACCCCCAACTGTAATCAGCGCATTCGGAAAAGCCCTTTCTACACTCACTCATTTGTTATATAAAACTATTTTAGGTAAAGATTATGTCCCTTGAATATCTTGTGAACAACGGAAGTATTATTTTTATGACAAGTATATGTTCTATCTAGTTACAAAGTAAACATACCTCCTTAGAAACTAGAGATAGTAAATTTGAGCGTGTACCCATGTACGCATAAATGTAAAACCTGAATGAGTTAGGAATGGGTATTCTACTGGTCAAAAATAATATTTTGTTGTACTGTATTATATGTGCATTAACAACGTTTTTAGCTAAAGATTATGGTAATATTCTACATGCTCACTATCACGGTCTAGTGTTTCGTTATAGCTTAAACATGAACTTGTCAATTACAACAACAAATAATTAAGCATTTCGTACAATCATTTATATGTATCTCTATTTGGAAGAAGGAGGGATCTCTCAGCATGTTACATTTTTTGTCCAGAATAAAGATGTGTGGGTGACACTTTGAGTCAGATGAGAAGAAAGCGTCTAGATTTTAAGTTGAACAATGTTTTTTAGTTCTAATGTGCGGTATACAAAAGGTATAATTTACATCTATATTTACCTGACCCTTATGTCTCTTCATCCTGGACTGTTAAATTTTCTGTTTAGGACAATTTCTTGTACTATCCATCGCGGGGAATTGTAGGTTCACCCGCCTAAATACATACACCTAGATGAATCAATTATTTTCTGTTTAGATCAATTTAGTCTTCTACATTTCACAGGTAATCATAGATTCACGGGATCGAATATAACATTTAGGCCCATCGGCGTGTTGATAACTTTGCGGTGTCAGTTTTTTCACGGTCTATATTCATTGTTTGATTACAGATCTGAAGTATGTCTCAGATAATTTATAGCAAATATGATATATACAATGAACATAGGGACATTCCCGGCAACGTTTTGTATATTTGTTAATATAATTAACGTTATTTGCGTTTTGCTGTAAAAGGAAATCACTGTTTTGTTTGCTGTAGCTTGTCTCTTGTGTGGTATTTGTTTTAAGATTTCATGACTGAAAGGCCATGACTACGAAATTTTACATATACATTAATGTTTTGTTTTAGCCAGTTCTGCCCAAGAACTACATTTTCTTTTTTCTTGTAAGTTCATGTATTCATATGGGATTTCAACTTCAAAGGCAGATCAATTTGTGGTTAAATTTGAATTTTATCATAACATTAGAAAACAGGATGCTGTGCACCTCTAAACATATATGGTACAATGTTCGCTATATAATGATGCCTTACATACGTTGTTAATTGCCTTTATTATTATACACGTGTCTTGTGTTCATTCATTGTAATATTATTCTTCAGATAAGGTATTTATAGGGTCAGCGTCTTTGAATCGATCATGGGTAACACATCAAGGACGATGACCAACATCGACGATGTCGAGCAAGAGGATTTGATCGGGAAGGTATATATAAAGTTCTAGGAAATTAGGATTTACAGTGCATATGTATATTTTCCGTATTTGATGCATCATAGAACATAGCTGAATCACTTTCGAAATATGTTCTAATTCAACAAAAAACATGTGAATATGAAGTTATTTATTAGCTATCATTTCTCAAACGACAAAGCTAAGAGTTAAGTTTTACAGAAACAGTATATAGCTATTCGGATCTATGATTTAGTTGCTCTGTAGGTATTTGAACAATACATTTTATTTCTAAAATTTGTTTACAACAGTATCATATATATTGCATTTCGTTTCAGCCATTGTTACATACGGTATTACTTTAATATTTTTTTATTCTTTGCAGACAGAAGAGGAGACAGATGGAATCCAGTATGTGACGCATAATATCACTATTAAAGCATGTATTCTTCTACTAATATTAAATCTTTTTTCTAATGAATAATGGGATGGAAAGTGATATCAGAGTTCTACAATATCATAGTAATGGAACATTTCAAATTTAATCTAGTCATGCGGATCGCTGATTATTTTTACGGCAGAAGAAAATATTCGTTGCTCCAGAGCAGTGACATGAAAGGTTTCCTGGAGGGGATTACTGATATAGGTAAAATCCTTTTATGTCACATGGCAATCCACGATATACCCGAATCCTCTGTGAGCCACGCCATGAGGTTTGTCTTAAGCCAAAATGCTATATCTGGTCAGTGCATTGGTAAACGTGCTGGCAAACTAATCAATATAAGATAGCTAACAGTTATTCCATTTTCACCGCCTGCAAATCAACAATCTATATGTGGTCACTTGCTTTCTTTGTTATGCACGAGGTAGTATGTGCGTTACGACTCTAAGCTCATAAACCAACTTACTGAAAGAAGCAAAACCAATAAGTTTTCTACACCTTAACGAAATTTTAGAGACATCAATTCAATTGCGCAATATTTATTATTAAGATTAATATTAATAACTGTCACCACATATTATATTGTAATGCTAAAAGTATTTTTATAGTTAATATTTGCTTTATGATATTCATTGCTACTATGTTATTAAATACATCAACAATAGGGACTCTGTTTATCACTGGACAGCTTACTCTAAGTCAGCGACTTTAGATGTTTCGTCTGCAAAATTATATAATGACATTTTCACGTTTCCTCTCATATGACAGACCAAGTGTATTTTGTTGAGCTTGCAAGATGATCTATAAATCGATGAATATATCGGGGATGTTCGGTTATGTATTTGACACGTCAAACATCTTTGGACCTCTGACAAACCTGTATGATGCATGCAAGCGCAACAACAATATAACCGTTTCTGCAACGTGCAAAACACGCTGTTGATATCGCAATTTATCCCATATTTGTTTAAGCACATAAATTCTTCTTAAATAATCTTCACCTGTCTGGTATTCTTTCTCCTATATAATAGCATAATGTGAACCTGTCTGGACATTTTTTATTTTATGACTTTTAGTTAAATCAGTGAACAGTAGTAGTTAGGTTTAGTAGTACACTGACCAGGTATAGTAAATTGAAACAGGCTACCACAAGCGAAGCTCCTCAATGGTTCGCGAAAATCATAAACGCACGCTTGAAGAAAGAGTAAAAAGGTGTATAAAAAAGCAGGCTAAATGCCACATAGTGGCAATAACACAGGTGTAAACATGAACTCGACACATTAGTAGATGCAAATATATTTATTGTGAAGGGTCAAATAATAAGAAATATATCCAATATATTAGGGGTAAATCAATCTATTTTTTTTAGATAGAACCGCATAGATCGATTAGTATTTCAAACTGTAAAGCTCACATTAGTTTAAATTACTTATCAAATGTCATCCTAAATATGTAACCATATTATTTGAGGAAGTCACAGAGCACATAAAAATGAAGTGAATACAAGAAACACGCTTTCATATTTGGTGGAATAAAGGACACAACTTATATCGACCGAATTAGTTTCCTTTGATTCAGATCTAAGACTGCAATTAACTTTTTTTTCCATTCGCTTTCCTCTTAAAAGAATCGCCAATGACCACTTAGCTAAAATCCTAAAATTGGAACGATTGCCTTGCGAATGTTCAATTGAACTTGTGTCCTATTATGGTAACATTAAAATATGTAAAGAAAAATTATCTGCACTGTCAACAAACGATCAGATAACCTAGTTTGATGAAATCAATGACAAGCGTTAAAACAGACCATTCATTAAACTTTATAATGTGTCTCCAGAAAACGGACTAGAAAATGTAATTATTGGCCGGACATGCACAAATTAGGGTGAAACAGATGACCTCATAAAAGAATGAAGAAGGCCGTCACAAATATTTCATTTCGATCCAAGACTCTATCCAGACACTCGAAACCTTGCCCATTAAACTAAGTCACATATTAACTGATAACTAATGTCTCCTGCATTTCTATTTGCGAATGTACGGCGATATTTTCACTTGGGAAACACTATTGTATACATTTGTTCAGTGAACTTTTCTGTATGATAGCTTTGTTCCTTTTATCTCATCTTTTGAATAATATATATATATATATATATATATATATATATATATATATATATATATATATATATATATATATATATATATATATATATATATATATATATATATATGCAAATTAACCTAACTATTCTTCCATGTATTTGGAGAAATTAGGTCTAGCAAAAAATTGCTTTTCGATCTGAAGTCAAATACAATACTCCAGCATTTCACAATAAATGGGCCTCTGTTCTCCAAGGGGTCCGCGAGTTCATTCCAAAGGGTCCGCAAATTTGTATTTTCTGATTTAATGGAGTCTGATTGAACTACTATTATCTTGTGGGGTTCGCGGAATATTTTGAAGTTAAGAAGTGGTCATCGTACTAGAAATGGCTGGTATCTACTGCAATAATTATTGTTCTGTCAAGAACACTAAATTAAAATATACGGAAATGCTGATGCTTTTATACGTCGATGAGCAAACGACTAATTCTCCCCTAATAATCATATCAGTCATTTGTCCAGGATAAAATAAAATAAAAAAGCAAAATAAAACCGACATAGGATTTGTCTAAGTTGTCTAAGGCAGGCTTTTTTCAATGAAATTCTTTAATTGCTGACGTTTAATCTGATTTTTACCGGATAATATTTATATTTTTACAGGCGGTATTCCAAATATGAAGCTGATTCATCTTACAATAGGATGCAAGAACAATCTAGTTTTTGCTGGAAATGTCTTCTTTGTTTATGTGGATGTAGGTATAAGAGGCATAGTGAAATTAATAGAAAGCGGGATAGTAACAGCTGTAAGTCATCATTGGAAACACAGAATGATAGGTAAGAACATACAGCCCTGATGAACTGTGAAAGGATAACAATGAAAATAATCCATGATTCATAACATAGATGCAAACTATGAATCTGTGTCCATCTGAATAATCTTCAAATGCATTATTGTATAATTATAATATTCTACAGCCACATTGCTTCCAAAATAAATGTAGCCAAAGTTTACTAATTCTGGGTCCCTTATAATGAAAATGATGCTTCAAATTATTGATTGGCTTTAGTTTTAAAGAGATCTCTTTTTAAGCAACAAGTGACAGAAATCCATCTTTAACTGCATCTATGAATAAATCAACAACTGAATTTTGACAGTATTTTCTTTTTAGGCAAAATAATGAACGATGCATTTTAAAGCTGGTTTTGCGTCATATATGATATGAATTTCATCATGTTATTTCTAGAGGTCATGGATGACCTCTAAGCTTAACTAAGCTTACATCACGCTGCTGAGAAACTTACCCTATATCAGCTCTAGAAATTAGTGTCGTACTCTCGTATTTACAAGAGTTTGATTTTGCAAAGGGACACATTTATGTTTATCCAATTGAACAGAGACGCTTCTTATTTATGTGAATAATGGAGATAACTTCTGCTATGTTTGTGGCGAAGTGACCTCTGCATCTCGAAAGCGCAGTATAATCACAATGGTCAACTTTCTTGCGGTTGCAAAATTGGAGATTATGACAAGAGGTGGGCCTCACACATATACTGGAACACTAGTGCAACAGATCGTTGCCCGTGTTTGAACAGAAAAGGGAAATATATGCCTTTTGAAGTGCAGTTGGTTTGGGGATAACCAACTGATCATATCAGCAATTGCTTTTTCAGCATGGTGCCTCCAGTTGTGAGAGGTGTCATAGAAGAAAATGTGGACTGTGCATCATCGAAACATTCCATAAACTATGCGCCCAGTAGCTGACCGAGGACTCCTGGTTCCTGATCCACAAGAATCATTCTAACTTGAGCCAGATGAGTAAGAGGAAGAGGATGAAATTTCTAGTCCTGCACCATCAATGTCACATGACCCATATTTTATCCCACCCTCCTCCTCGTCTGAACCACACTTTATAACACAAGGTGAACTGAAAGACCTTGTCAGGGATTTATAATTATGCAAGAGTAAGTCAGAGCTGTAATTCTTCAGACTAAAGCAGTGGAATGCAGGTGATGATTGGGTTTCCACTGTCCGTGACCATCAAAAGGATTTGTCCGATTCGACGTCTAGGAAAGTCATCTTGTGGCCTGCAACAACATCGATAGAGTGATGGCAGCCCTCAACATCGTTTGTGTTCCATACTGTTCATTGATTCCTCAACGACGAGTCTTAAATCTGTTTTGCTCCATAATGGCAATGTTTTGCCATCAATTTCAGTTGGTCATGCGGTAGATATGAAGGAAACTGATGCAAACATGAAACACATTTGACGTGCATAAACTATGGCCAACATCCGTGGCAGATTTGTCGCAATTTGACGGTTCTTTCTCTCTTGCTCTGTCTGCAGACTGGATACCAAAAATAATGCTTTTTATCTACTTGAAATCGGATATTCCTGCGAGCGAATCACACGACATCAAGTGTGAGTGACTGTCACTACAAGAGTCATTGGAATCCGGGAAGAAAATGTTCATCATTCACCACTTGTTTATTCACGGAACATGTCTCTAGCACCTTTGCACATCAAACTGAGTCTTTTGAAGACCTTTGTCAAGACCATGGACACAACACAAGCAACTTTCAAGTACCTGCGTGGAAATTTTCCAAGGTAACGTGAAGATACAATAAATGAAGATTTCTTTGTTGGTCCACGTATTCGTGAATTTCTTTGAGAAGATGCATTTGACCGTGCACGTTCTGGCAAGTAAATGTCGGCATAGAAAACCGTCCAGTTAGTAGCACATACTTTTCTCAGAAAAAAGTAAGGCAGACAACTCCAATGAGTTGGTGGAAACTCTCCACTAGGCGTACAAAAGCCTTGGTTGCAACATGTCAATAAAGATACATTTGTTCCACTCTCATCTATTTTTTTATCCACATATCTGCGGGGCAGTGAGCGGCAATCACGGCAAGCGAATTTTACTAGGGCATTCCAACACTGAAGAAATGCAGACAGGACAAATGGATCCCATAAATGTTTGCAGAGTATTGCTGGACAGTTACAATAGATGCTCAATATAATGAATACAAGACACAAGCCAAGAAGCTCCGAATACACACTACTTAAAGACTAAACTATAAAATCATTTACTTTTAATTAATTTGCCTTTTGTTTCAAAATATATTTTATTTATATAACCAGTTTGCTGTTTTTTAAAGGGTTACATAAACAGGAAAGATGAGATATTATCATGTAATGCAACCATAAACACATAAAATACCTCGGGTTACAATGTTGTATAAAAATCTACTATCTACACAAAATAGATAGGCGTAAAATACAAAAACTTTTATATTTTGAAAACTGCAGCCAATCAGTTCTTTTAATTGTTATATTTGCATTTAGCACATCAAGATCCATAATAAATAGCACATATTTTCTCGGATGCAGACTACGTTTAAAGTATTGCCGACGACCAGCGTTATCTTTGCTACCAATTTCGTACATATCTAACATATTTCTACATGCCATTTGCAACATTAAACACTGTGTTCGCTCTTTGCTGGGTATATTTATAGCTCACACTTTTTGAAGGTAACTAGGCAAAGATTTGGAAATTGTTCTTCTTTTGGAGATGTGTTAGAATAAGATTATGTGGAGCTCCTTTCACCATCCCCAAACTGTATGTAACTCGAATTTCTAAAAATTATTCTTGTGTTTGTTTTTAATATTTATATGTGTGATCCGTATATTTCGAAATCGATTTGTCCGTTTCGTTAAACTAATTAGTTTTTATGAACAGAACTGAAGTGCTCAACAACTATATTACATTACTATAAATAAAGTTGAACGTTGCCATAAACGAAAAGATAATAATTTACTAACACTCTAGGCTATGCAAATAATATATATTTTCAAATAAGATTTTGAGATACACCAGGAAAGGACACTGGTGTCCCAGTATGTGTCTTCGTAATATGAATTCTATGCTTATTTGACAACTATTCTTTTCTCAAATTATTGTAGGGTATTTTTATTTCTATATTACCTTGCTTAAACATTATTTTAACTAAAAAATCGTCTAGATTAGGATATCTCTTATTATGATTTCTTCAAAGGATCTTCTGCACATAAATTGGATTCAGAAAAGAGATCGATTATAACAATCTTGATAGATATTTAATTGATGTTGAAAGATGGTAGACTCATTCTAATACAGAATTTACAACTGGCATCAGACGAAACGAGTACCGAGTCTCTGTTATCTTGTGGACAGTAAGTCACACAATATTCTGAATGACTGTGAGTCATTTTCTATGTTTGATTTTTTTGGAACTATCGAAGATGTATCCTCGCAAATACATAGAGATTTATTAATTTCATTTATTGTTTTTTTTTATTAAATCCCGGATAAAGTAGAAAGTATAGTTATATTAATAAAATATAAAGCGGTATGTTGGCCAACCAAGCACGGCAAATATAACATAATATGCTGTCGCTATACATGTCCTTTTCTTGAGTATTTAATAGTTTTTTAACGTCGCTTTACATTAGAAATGAAAAATAACATTAAATAAATGTATTTAATGACAAGTTTACATTTATCACAGGACAATCGATAGACAAGAGGAGATAATAGCACAGCTCCGTCTCCAAAACTCAGCTTTAGAACAAGAAGTCGAAGAACTCAAGAATGAAAATCAACGTCATCCTATTCGGTTGTGTAAAATGACTGTGTTCATAATATGAAGTTTTCTATTCAATTTGAGTTTTTAAATTAATTTAAATTAATTAGATCCATTAATATATTGAGGACTATATCTTACGAAGTTTAATGTATATTTTATGCACAAGGTAAATATCAGAATTAGCTAGACTAATAGCATTTCAAAAATTGATGTAAATTATGAATTCTATGTGGTTTGGCATAAACAAACTGTCTGCATTGATATAAGAATCAAACTGTACATGCCGTGAATTTCTCAGATTATTGTTCCCTTATACATAAATGAAATATACATGAACTTTTTTCTCTCTTTATCTAATAGATTTGAGTAATTGTTTTTAATTGTTTGTACATTTTATCTCAGGGTGGCCAATTAGTCTACCATTGTGAGTGACAATACTGGTGGAAATATGGGAAATAATTTGTAATATATTTTGAAAAAAACCAAACACGTATTTCTTAAAAATAAACAAAAATGTATTGTAACGACTGTATGAGAATTATATAAAATATCTCTCCTGAACAGTATTCAAAGTTATTCAGAAAATTTTGAAACGATAAAAACGATACAATTAATTTTGGTGCGTCATGTGGGCCTCATGAAAAACTTGTGCAAGCTGCATGTTGCTCATGTTACTCAGCTGCGTTATGGCCACCAATATGACGTCCATTTATGTACCAATAATTAGAGCAATCAAGTCAAAATTGCATATTGTACCTTGAATAAACAATCCTCTACTCTGGAGTGACCAATCTTTGACTTTCAAAATATCATCATAAGATAATTGAGCCGAGTTATTAGCATGTATAATGTAGGACTCTGAATCTTAGTCTATGTTGTAATTGTTGCATTTGTCAACGTTTCCTCCTAAAAAAATACATGTCATGTGAAAAAGGAGAGAGAGAGAGAGAGAGAGAGAGAGAGAGAGAGAGAGAGAGAGAGAGAGAGAGAGAGAGAGAGAGAGAGAGAGAGAGAGAGAGAGAGAGAGAGAGAGAGAGAGAGAGAGAGGCGTTTCTGGGCAGACAGTATAAAAATGTTAATCACACACGCACAAATTATAAAAAACATATATTGCCCTGTTAGACATTACCACAGATATCCATTTTTATTGGAAGGTTGGCAATTCTGATCCTCTTTCAATATGTGTATGGCTTTATGGCCTTTTGCAAATTAATTCATTACATTTACATACTAAACACCACCACAAAAACGAAAACCCAAAGAGATAATTCTTCATATCATGAATGTTGAGCCTAATGAAACAATACTGGAAACAGTAATCTCTTTAGAGTAACATACTCACATTGTAAATAAGTATCAATACTGAATTAGAAATATTGAAACAGAATCCTGCGTTATGTATAATGAGGAAAAGCTCTTGGACTTGTCGTCATTCTACACTACATGCTACTTTATTCATCTTTGCTGAATCCCATACCAGCGTTGTAAAGGTGCACTTCACAATTTTGTCTGATAAGAGGATCCGATTATTGTAAAGACGAACATTAGTGTACATGTATTAGAAGAATAATTATTATTTACATTATAAAACTCAAACATCAAACAGTTTGCCTCTATGTGTCGTTACAACAATTGCCGTTTACTATATTATGTTCTTAAATTAAAAATGTAATTGGTTGTTGCTACTATTGCTCCTATTCATCCTTTAATACAATAACCAACATAATGTAGATGCTACATGCACATATACATATATTTGTGGCGATAGATGCTACAAGTTTTATAGTTCATGGGTAAGAAGGGTAAATATTAAAAAGTTTAATGAGACTAAAATTACTGGATTCATCAGGCAAGTGTTAATCTGAGATTTCTTTGCGATTTATAATGTGTATGGAACCATTTTTTTTACTCTATGAATTGGATCTATCACAGTGAAGGGGTGGTAAAGAAACACAACATTCACAGACTATGCTTGTATCAGTTCTTACGACTTTATGTTCTTAAATTAAGTAACAGAAAAGAACAAAAACTGAATGTTTTGATGTATCTATAGTGGGTTATAACAAGGAAATGTCCCAACTGTCTTTGACCGAATCAAAATAATATTATCCAAGATTATATTTTCTGATATCGACATAATTACAAATTAATGTTCCAGTTGAAGAATAGCATAGAGCACATTGTATTTCAGTTAATAATTGTTTGAATATATTGTTCACTTTCAAATGAAAATAATGAACAAGTCTAATTCTGCAGCAGATGTTAAAAGGAAGAATGTAAGCTATCTTACGTAAACAGGATTATATAAAAACTAAGACACAAAGTAAAACTAATGTTAGAAAGTTTATTTCTAGACAATTCTAAGCTGTCAGCTTCATACAAATATTTTACTAAAGTTATAATAAAGAGTATGGTAAACATTAGGTGGATCATATTTGTCGATGGGTAATACAAATGTCCTGGTCCCAGACCAATATAACATGTTTGACCCATTTATAATAATGCTAATACCTTACCCACACGCATAGAGACATATTATCTATGCATGGTTTGCTTATAACAATTTAAGTTACTGGTCAGGTATACAATTAACTTGATTTTAACAAGGTCAAATCCAAAATACAATAATTTGTAACATAGAATATAGACAAAAATCTAACAAGTGCAACTTAAGTATGCGTGACAGAATAAGCAACCAGGCTGAAGGCATTCAACTTGATAGTATAAAGCATTGATAAATATAATTGCATTGGAAGCCAATGTGTCTTGGTATTGTTGCATATTAGCACATCAACACATATCTGCATGTTATAATTCTTACAAGTCTCTTTTAAATAATAGCACAGGCAATAAAGGTTTTATGCCTATAATTTTTCTTAATGATAGGATAACCAGTGGACAAGAGGAGATGATAGCGCAGCTCCATTCCAAAATCTCATCATTAGAGCACCAATGCGAAGAAGTGAAGAAAGAAAAACAGTCGCTTCTCATTAGGTCATGTAGTTGACTTAGTTGTTATTGTATAACATTTTTATTCATTTCGACCCTAAAGGATAATTTAAGTCAGTTAGATTATTTAATATACTGAGTATTATCGCTTATTAAGTTTTAAATTCTTCGTATTTTATAAACTTTAAATATTTGAATCATACAAATGGACAAGATTTAAAAATGATATCCGATAATAAGATGATACCCTTTAAATTTACATTGGTATCTACAAAATTTATGCATTGATATAAAAATATTTTCATATATAAACATACTCGCCTATGACATATCTAAACATAGTTCCCATTCTCGATTTGCGCAATATACTTGATTACTTGTGTCCGGATTATTTTAAATGATAACTATGCCAAATGTTTTTATACATAAAGGAACGTTGATGAGCTTGCCTGAATGTTTAACTAAGCCTACTCGTACAATGGATCAATAAGACCACCTAGTCAATTTACTTCTGACATATTAAGTTCCTTATCAGTAAAACAAGGATCGTGTACAGTTTAAACTGTTTTGTATTTTTATGTTGATAAATTATTTTATCTTGCAATGACTTGTATTTATACACAGTCTTTTTTCACAGTATATAAGAGACCATTGCTGGCATTAAATAGCAAGTGTTATGTATACGTAAATAAATTATTAATTTCTTACTTTTAATTGTTTCTATTTTTATTTATTATATTGGATGCTATTGTAATGACAATTTTATCTACTGGATTTGACTTTTTCAAGTTCAATTATATTTGAGCTGGTAAACAACCAATAAGATAAGAAGATAAGAATTCTTTATTTCAGACCGCATAGTCCATACATCTAAATTAAAATACTGATATAAAGTAAAACATTGTAAACATAAAAGAACATATATACATATATACATACATACATACAAATACACATACACAAATAGATATATATATATATATATATATATATATATATATATATATATATATATATATATATATATATATATATATATATATATATATATATATATATATATATATAGTTGAAACCTTGTATTGTTTGTTGACCTAGATTCAGAACCAGTGTCAGGTTTGGAATATACAACCTTTTATAATTCATTACTTGAGTAAGAATCATAAATTTTTGCTAGGTTATACTAGAGTACGTGATTATACTAGGAACATGATCACGTGACCCTCATCCTGTAATCTGTTTTGCGTCTTAATTTACTGTATGGTCGATCTCTTGCGGCGAAATAGCCGTTGTCCTTTAAGCTTTAGAAGCTAAAAGGTATTTTGTTGTAACCAGTCTGAGTTGAGTTTTTTTTGTTGAATTATTGATTCTTTCACTGGAAAGTACCAGTGCTCTTGGACAAAGTCATTTATCGAACTGTATTCAAAATATCTAACCTACAATACTATTTTGTGATTCAACAAGAAACTGTTGACACGGCAACACTGTGATAGTTATGGTATACTTCATCGCCTTCCATCTTGTAATTTCATCGTGATTCGAACTGTGATTGATTTAGAACTTTTCATTGATAGGATTTACATTTGTTAATTCCTGGATTAATCTTTGTTTTGATTAATAAACCGTAAGTCCTTTCTTTCATTTTTTTATTGCTGTTCTAGAGAAATAAAGGAAATACTTTTTTGTTAAATATTACAAGGCCTGTTGGATGCACTTTGTTCTTGTTACTTTTGTACGAGCCTAGAAATGTAACACAATAATAATTATAAATATCTGGTGTAATTAAACTTAATTACCGGCACATATAGAACGAGTAAAGTGTTGAAGCTGACATAATAATTAATTGATTGTACCCATATATTTTATTGCAAACGCTCAATTGTCACAGTGAATATGTATACGCATTCTTTTCTGGCACTGAAGAAATGAATATATATCTTAAACGTGTTGATAAAAGCGATTGCTATTGCAGATGATTCAAACAAGCAGGTTGATTTTCATACATGATATATTCTATTTTAGATGCTTTTTCTTTTGTCCTATTTTGATTTGATTGCTGCATTGCATATAACGTTTTAAAAAAATGTGTAAATTTGTTTTCTGTTTTATACAAGGCTCGTCTGCATAAATAAAATAATTACCTAGAAGCATTTCTAAATACGATCGTATTCTGAAAAATTATTTTCATTTTTCAGGCTCAGTCAGATAAGTTCAATGCAACTTATGGAAGGCAATCCTAACATCGCAGATCTCAGTGACCCCAATCGTCCGGACAAAGTAGCGGAACAGTTTTCTGAACTTTACGATAACCTCTGGACAGAGAGTTTCCAAGTGTTGTGCGAAAGGCGAGGCCAACAGGAAGAGAAAGCTATTAACGTTTTACTGAAATTAATTATGGTAAATTTTGCTATTGAAGTCTTTAACTATTCAAATAAACATATTCGCATGACGTGTTTGAAAATCTATAGAAGGAAATATCAAAACAAAATCTTTATAACATTGAAAATGCTATTTGATATTCTAGCTCTCGTTGTTGTTATATGGTTTCTTTTATAAAGGCTGTTTTATTTTATTGCACATAACTGTTTTTCTTTAGATATTAAGAGAATATTTTGTATTCTTTGTCATTTTTCTATCTTGATGTAGTTGACGGAAACAGGAAATCATCAGCTTGCTACATATAGGATAATAATTACCCTTTGGTAAATTATATTCCTTGGTTTGAACGATAGACATAAAGAGTAATACATTGTTTTGATATTATACATAGAGAATAAAGTCTGGCCCAGAACTATGTTGTCATTGGCATAGTTGATATCAATAAGGAGACTTTAACAACAAGAACATTACTCACCGGTAACAATACTTATTTTTAGTGGTATTTTAAAGGATATCATGTTTTACTATTAGTACACTAATGAGAGTAAACTTTGCTCTATAGCATTGTAACTAATTATTGATATATAGTTAACTTTTTTCGCAGGCAGTGTATGAGACATGTAGAAGTTACGCCGATAATCAAAACAGAAAGATAATTAAATCCATGTGCATGTTTACTGGAATGGAGGTAACTAGTTTTAAACATATTCGCATCAAACATATATTATTTCATCTAGGTAAACAGACAAAACAGCAAAGATATTTTAAAAAAGGCGTTTAAATAGAATGGCCGAATTAAAGAGACTTGAAATGCATTTTCGCGCATGTAGTTGAAATCATGTGATAAGATAATATTAGAGGCGCCCGGGGGTAATGTTTTTAGTCGCGTCTCTACTAAGGTGAATTAGAGCCATATTCTTGTGTGGCAATTTCTTTCCCAATTCCCACAATGACCCTTGAGCCTTTAATAATAATAATAATAATAATAATAATAATAATAATAATAATAATAATAATAATAATAATAATAATAATAATAATAATAATAATAATAATATTAATAATAATAATAACAATATTAATAATAATAATAATAATAATAATAATAATAATAATAATAATAATAAAAGTAGTAGTAGTAGTAGTAGTAGTAGTAGTAGTAGTAGCAGTAGTAATGACTTTTTGTAGCTCTTAATCTTTAGAAGTTCTAAACATGTTACAACACTGGAGAACATATAATGATATGATTACAAGTGTGTTCTTGCAATCGACATGTGAGTTTTAAGAGCGCTGTTGAATGAGATCACTGGCTTTGTGTCTACGATCAGTGGGCAATTCGTTCCACGTTGCTGCGCCCTGGTATGGTAAAGAGCGTTGTCCATTTAACTTCATTTTCGTAGTGGGAATAATGAGAATACGATTGTCAGATGAGTATATTGCTGGTGCATACACATGGGTTAGGTCTAATAGATATGTTGGAATGGATCTCGTCAGTGATGCCTAGCACAGAACATTTTTTGTGTTTGGTTCTGGATTGAATGTATAGCCAGCGTAGGGTAGAGAGCAGGGGTTGGTGTGCTCTCATCGTGGTACTCTCAGGGTGATACGATCAACTTTGGTTTGAACCTTTTGAAGTTTATGAAGATATTGAGACAAAACCAGACAGAATTGTGTTAAAATAGACCAGTCATGAAAATACTAAGGAAAACACAAGTATTGTGGTTACTGTTATATCTTTCATTTAAATATTTAGTTAAGTTTCCATGATTATTAAACTATAGATAGAGAGATAAGTAATTAGGTCTTATTGTTTGCACATGAAACAAATATGGCTTAAGTTTTTATACATATCAAAATGATGTCATTTAACTGTTAAATCTAATATGTAACACGCAGTAATCGGTTAAGATATAAAATCTGTAATTTAACAGTGACGATATCAACCTTGTTGTTGTTATGCAGTTACCATAAATCTTAAAACTTCATCATATGATCATATCAGCTGGTGTTTACAGTTTTTAGTTTTCTTTCAGTAGTTGAACGCAAACGTCATGCTATTCAATCTTGGTTTAACATTGATAGGTCGGAGATTCAATCATTCGGGAGTCTATGCATAACCTCCTTAACTTCAGAGCCAAGCATTTTTCTTCATCAATGGCTGACGTTGGCAAGGTATGTAGAAAAATCTTGATCAAGATGGTTTTTTAATTTTAAGCTATCAAATCACGTACCGGAAACCTTTTGGCATTAGAGAGCTGCATAGCACATTTAAAATTAGTTGTCCCGTAAATGTGTAATGTTTAAGATATTTAGATAAAAACGATGATACTTACAGTCATACTAAAATATGTAACAGAAGCTTTAATTGCAATATGGATATAGCTTGCATATTTTCATTTCTAGAAGGTTGGAATAATGGGACATGCATTGTAAGGAGGTCGAAACAATTATATATCTAACCCAGAATTTAACAAATAAGTCATGTTGTTTGATCGGTAAATGGAAACAGTGAAAGAACTGATTGACCTCAGTGGAGGCAGTATTGTAAGAGTATTATTATCATTAGTTGATCTCAATGTAGACTGCATTGGCAAAGTTTATATTGCCTGACGGGCGCTGACGCTGGATATTTAATATGCAGAATAAGATTTACAGGTCTATATGGAATCTGTTATGTGAGGTTTTTGTTTGAAACTCTTATTTGGGTCTACAGAAAATCCTATGTTAAAACTGTTCACAGGTTTAATATGTTGGAACTATCTAAGATGTCTACGGGAAATGTAATAATACAGATTGTAGTCATACAAGCACATACATCCACGTGAAATCTACCACTAAACATTTTGTCTAGGCTCGTTCACAATATCTGAAGAAAAGGATAGGAGTGTTTATAACGCATCATACTTAAATCATACAAATATATTGTTAAACAAGAGAGGGTAGGATGTAAACGAAGATGAAAACTATACGAACAATCTCGCATACATGCCAATGATAAGAATGGTTTTAAACACAAAATAGGCTCAAGTAAACATGTACACACTCCATTTAATCTGAAGGTTAAATTTGTTCCTTACGTATGTAGTTGAATCTAAGTAACAGAGAAAGAAAAAACACTGAAACGGTTAGTATTGTGAAATAAATTTATAGTGGAGGGGTTGTTAAAGGATAAATATTTTCCAGTTAAAAGAGACAAACAGGTCTTATGTTTCATGAAGGAAAACGTCACTCCGACAATAATGTCTCTTTTAAAGCATGTCATACTCGAGTTACCGGCGGATTTAAGATGCGTGATATCGTAATAAATGTGGATAGCTTCTCAACCTAGTCATCTTTCTTAGGCGGCCCATTGATACTTGGAATACATATTTGTTGAGTTTTAAATTCGCTGGAGAATTGTTTCCTAAAAATGATTCCATCGGGAAGTTTTCTTTGGAAAACAAACCATGTTTTCAACGATCTATATTTTATATTAATACTTTTCAGTTTCACAGCCAGATTCAGTTTTATATTAATACTGTCCAGTTTCACAGCCAGAATCAGTTTTGCCCAACCTTTCATGAAATTTCTCGTTCAGGATATCGACGATGAAAGTGTTTTATGCTGCGTTGATATTCAGGATTTGAGCTCTATGACTGGCTTCTACAAAGGCTAAGTCTCAATGAATGTCTTTCGTATTGTTTGAGGTGATTTGGTTGTGGAACAACACAAGCTGTTGGGAAATACATCTATGGAATTGCCACTAGTTAATGTAAAATACATTTGGCCGTTTATTTTGCGATGGTTCTCGTTTCCTAGGTGTCATTCTTGGTCAATAAAAAAATTATTTTTCAACATTCGAAAAGCGGGCTGCTGTTGTGACTCGAACAGTGGTTACGGGAGTTATCGACGCAACCGTTGTTGTTTCGGCCGGTATTATGCTACAATGACAGACTGAAAATATTATAATCTATGCAACTGATGGTAAAAATGTTCGTTTCCCTGTTACAATGTCATATATTTGATCGCTGTTCTGATAACACTTCACGAAATGTTTGTAGGCAAAAGACGAATTGATTTTAATGATACGTTCTCCACAGCACACCCACGTTGTTTTTTAATATTTGCATGTAGGACCTCTGAGAACTAGAGGTAACTGATCTGTTTACCAGCACGGTGGTCACCTCTCCGTCTTTTTATGATTCTTAACTTGTGAAGGTGCAGTCCATGAATCAAGCCTAAGTCGATATCCTCTCTAATGAGCTTTCACTTCTTCCAAATCAAAAATTGCTCAATTGGTCTTCGATCGAAAATTATTTGGATATCTTACTTCTGTGTCAGAGATCAAAAATGTTTCTTTTAGAATTTTCTTTCCTATCTTCCAATTTGTAGACAGGAGGATCACGTCCATACACTTGTCTATTGGCACGAAACAATTATGAGGTAAAGTTAAGTACATAACGTTTATCAAAAGTGTGTAAGTTGTTTTAAAATCATACCATGTATCGGGTCTTTAAGTCTTCTCATTTTGACATTCCAAACACTTGGTCAAACACCGTTAAGTAAAAAGTTAAAATGCTGCTTCTTGCAAATCCCATACTGGTACGATTGATTGCAAGTTTTGACTGCCGTGGCAGAACTTTGATGTAATTAAGAGTGTGTTGTTGTGAGTATTGTTTCCTCGCGAGTTCTTGAAAAAGTTATTTTGAAGGTCTTCTATGAAACTTGCTTTTGTCAGAATTTGCAGTAATCAAACGTATGAATGCGATACAATTGTAGACTTGCTCCGTAACCGTCAGTATGTACTTGATTGTAATAACCGTTGTCTAAATGCGTACCCATTATGCGGGTTGGCTATTAAGTCACTCAAATATCGATATAGCTCGTAGGTTGTTGTTCGTGTCTTTATTTTTCGGACTGCGACGATGCTTGAATTGTCCTTTGAGCGATATGAGTAGAAGGAGTCATTTTTTATTGGATGACCCTTTTTCTTGATTCATTTTTATTTTTTGTTTTCATTTTTTTATTTTTGCCGTTGTTTCTAAAATCGACTTGATCCTTTAAAGATTGTAATTCTTATTGTAACGCTGACATGTCATTGAGAAGAGTACGAAGATGTAAATATTATGTGCGTTATTTGTGCCAATAATGGTGTTCAAAATACAGTTTGTATGGAACTAAAAGTAAACGAGTTGCAAGAATATCTATCAGCAAAACGCGTCCGATTTGTATAATTTTTGTTGTTCTTCTCATCGTATGGCTCCTTCTAAGACAGGTCCAGCAATCGATACTAATAAGCAAGCAGTCACATTAGAATGGTCCTATCACCATGTGTAGAAAGTTTCCATATTGAATGAGAATTTTGTCTTTCTTAAGACTGATTGCTTTTTCTATTTTCTTTTCTTTGGCGAAGACTGTTTCGGTGTGCTCCCAATGACTTTCTTTTTATTTTTGAGAATGGCAAAGTTACTTTCTAAACGTTCAAACAACATTCGTGACAGTATTGTTTTCGTATCGGAGCATTGGAAGTAGTCAGTACTGAGAAAGCATCATAATGTTGAGATAAACGAGTCACTTCTTCCATTTTGTGTCATGTTTGTTCCTTGTTAAAAGGAATGAGTGAACTTCTTCGATACAGTTATGCTTCAAGAGCACATTATATCAACCTGTATATGGACACAACGCGAATATGAGGTGTTTTCCACGTACGAGACAGTGCCAGTTCTTGTTCGGATAAATCTATTAAGTTATGCAACACACATGATCGGTATTGAACATGTGTCAACAAAGAATCCATTGTAAAGCTTCACCAGCAGCCGAAATAAAATACATCATCTGTACCACTAAAAAGGAGACGTTTGTTAAGAGTTTGGTTTCCACTTTTTATCAAATTGTGAAATAATAGTATTAAATATGTTCTGGTCACTGATAGGCGTGATTTACTTTGGTATAGCGGCAGTACCTCTTTCTATAGAAGGTATTTTTCTTTTTAGAGTTTTTTATATTTCTGCACTAGTCTTCTTCCTTTGACTTTGCCATCATTCTGGGAGAGTGTCTGTTTTAGTGTTAGCATTAAGATGACATTTTAAGAGTGAACAAATAATTACACCAAATACACCAATTACACCAAAGTTATAAATACTTACTTTTGCTTTGCAGTAAAACGTTTCTCATCATACACACTAACACACACATACACTATCTATCTATCTATCTATCTATCTATCTATCTATCTATCTATCTATCTATCTATCTATCTATCTATCTATCTATCTATCTATCTATCTATCTATCTATCTATCTATCTATCTATCTATCTATCTATCTATCTATCGATCTATCTATCTATCTATCTATCTATCTATCTATCTATCTATCTATCTATCTATCTATATATATATATATATATATATATATATATATATATATATATATATATATATATATATATATATAATTTTCCTTTGATGGGCTATAAGGATCTGTTGATCAGATATATATTTTTATCAAACACTTACTGATATTTTGTTTATTATGCCTGTGAACATCGTGCATATTTCTATATCAACAATTAAAATTTGAAACTACATATATCCGTGCTTGTATATCGTAGAGTGTGTATGTGATGGCATATCGTGTTTATAAACGTTTTACCCTTATAATGTATGTATGTATGTATGTATGTATGTATGTATGTATGTATGTATGTATGTATGTATGTATGTATGTATGTATGTATGTATGTATGTATGTATGTATGTATGTATGTATGTATGTATGTATGTATGTATGTATGTATGTATGTATGTATGTATGTATGTATGTATGTATGTATGTATGTGATATTTTGTTTGTGTGAGTGTAAAGTGAATCTATAAATAAAACTACTCTTTACTTTACGATAGTGCCTGCCTATTTAATCCCCTTTTCTATCCTACTACCGTCCTCTTTTATGATAGTACGTTTGTGTGGTTAGTACGTTTTATGTGTGTGTTAACATTCCTGCTGTTTTTGTTGGACACTAAGGTATTATATTGGCTTCTAATCAAAAGTAGGGTGATGGATAGTAGTGTATGCGAGTGTTTGTGTATGTGTATGTGTGTGTTAAACCTATGAATGATTTTAACATAGGAATTTCTGTAGATATCTATGAATGTGTTCAAACATATCACCCGAATAACACTGCTCAAATTAACATTACAATTCTCGTGGTCCTCATTATCAAATCCCTCATGTTAAACCGGATACACATTGCTAATTCCTTTCTGAACATAAACTTTGCTTACTTAGTTTCCATTGAGGTCAACTAATAATAGCATCTTTACAATACTACCATCCACAGAGGCCAATCACATTGAACACTTATCATTTGCCTATGAACCACCACAAAGAGAAATCATTATTTCTTATCTATTTCCATAAAGGTGCAAGAGCTCATCTGCATTCTGGTTACTCTACAAAGTGTATATGCTGTCAGGAATAATTACAAAAGTTTCTAATGTGCTTGCGAAAAAGAAGTTTGAGTTATTTTACGGACAATTGGATACACTGCCATAATTACAAACAACGACTAATATGCATATATGAACATATGTTAATCTGTATTTCGCATATAACTTTTTTCACTAGATAGTGCTAATATTGGGACCTGATACATAAAACTGAGTACCAATGCGTAAATGTAAGCAACGAGTACATTCATTCGTTTATACCTTCATGTTTTATAGGTAATAGAAGAATCTTTGCCAGACGAGATTGGTTCTAACGTGTACATTGACTGTCAAGATTATCTTGCAGAATGCACAAAGGTTTGCTGGCTGATGTGCATAAAGTCACCGCCGATGTACATTTCAGCAGCAACGACAGACAAGTTCGACCACAATTTGTATACAAGCTATACTAAATCAGGAACACGTGTGTCTTATGTAGTTTGGCCTACTTTGTTTCAATACGAAAATGGTCCTATAATGAAAAAAGGTGTTGCACAGGGAATCTAATGAAACAAAACCCTTTTTACTGGACAGATTTTTACGCTGTAAGAGTTTATATGTGGTGTCGTGGAAAAAGAATCAATAATGTACCGCAAATGATGTTTTTGAGACTTTCACACAACAAACAGATGATATTATTATCCAGCTAACCAAATATATATGTTAGCACCGTCTTCAAGTAAGACAGAGATAACAAGTGGAATAATGTAGAAAACATGACTGATTCTGCCGTAGATTACGGTATGTACTGACCTAACGAGTTTGCGATAGAGATTGTGATTCGTTTCTTCCGACTTCATTAGATCTATTGGCGAAACTATTAATCTGCCTAGCATACACGAACTGTTTGCAACATTGTTAAGTTCTTTCTTAAAAAAGAAAAACCATTCATCATGCCATATATATATATATATATATATATATATATATATATATAAATATATATATATATATATATATATATATATATATATATATATATATATATATATATATATATATATATATATATATGTAGCTTATATGCAAACAATACTATCATACAGGTTAGATAAATTAAATTCGTACTCTACGGAGTTTAGAACTCAGGACAGCGAGTAAATGGCACCCATCACCTTGCCTGCACGCACCAGCCCATATACCATCATGTCTAAGCACGCATCACCAAGATATGATGGCACTGAGTCGGTGTTATATAAGCTTGTGCGTAGCATACACACTCGCTTGACGACCTAGAAAATAATTCTCATATATATATATATATATATATATATATATATATATATATATATATATATATATATATATATATATATATATATATATATATATATATATATATATATATATATATATTGATTGATTGATTGATTGATTGATTGATTGATTGAATTTTAACGGCGCACCAGCACTTTTAGGCTATCTAGCGCCACACAGAAAGTCATATATGTAAAATGAAAGGTTCAATATCGACCAGCGATATAGTAAAAAAATCCATAGTAGTTAAATATAAAATGATAAATGTTGTCAACAGTTAAAAATGTCGGTTCCCGATCAACGGGAAATGTAAATGATGTATCTTGATGAAAAGATGTAAATAATAGTTGGTATTTGCATTAGTTAAAAATTAGTTTGGGTAAGGTTTACAGTTTAAGATAAAGATTACTTCCTTTAGGAAATCTAAAATACTAGTGATTTGAATAGTATCAAAAAGTTCCTGCATGTCGTGTACATTATAGTATTTATCACGCGTAGGTTGCAGGTCGGAACACGTGGTCATAAAGTGTTTAACAGTAAATGGTACATTGCAAGGAACGCACTCTGGCGGATCTTCACCTTTTAGTATGTGTGAGTGGGTAATGAATGTATGACTGATTCTGATTCTTGCAATGACAACCTCCTCCCTACGAATAGTTCTGTAGGAAGGAGTCCAATCTTCCAAGATTGGTTTGATGGCATGAAGTTTGTTATTGATTGCATCATCCCATGATACCTGCCACTTTTGACGTAGATACTTTTTGATACAAGGTTTAAAATCAGAATATGGTAATTTAAAATCCGATGGTTCTAAAGATAGGGCCATCTTAGCTGCCCGGTCTGATATATATATATATATATATATATATATATATATATATATATATATATATATATATATATATATATATATATATATATATATATACAGAGAGAGAGAAAACCAATGTGTGTATCTAAACAAGTCTAATTTTCTAAACTGTTTTCTCGATAGTCAGGAGTCTTGCATGGTCACCCTATAGAACAAGAGATTTCTTTCATCATGAACTTGAAACAGTGAAATCAAGGTTTCTTTAGAGGTGGAAACCCACGCCTCATATAGGGCGTTTAAGTATATATATATATATATATATATATATATATATATATATATATATATATATATATATATATATATATATATATATATATAGAGCCAGAGACAGACAGAGACATACAAAAAAAGAGATATTGAGAGAGAGAGAGAGAGAGAGAGAAGAAGAAGAGAGAGAATAAGAAAATCTATGAAACAATCCGAGAGTTTTGTACCTTATTCAGTCGCTTACAACATAATAGGATATACTAATCATATGGCGAAAAACAGACCTTTCAAGTGCAAGAGATCACGTGTGTTAGGGTTTGAATGAGATAGATGCAATAAACGAACTACGAACAGTGCAAAACTAGTAACTATGTAGCCTGAGCGCTTTCGCCTCTTAGTGATTCTTTTTCAAAGTCATGTACAAATCATTGGAAAAAAAACAAAACAGCAAATAAACTTAAAAACTTTGTGTTTGTAAAACTCTACATGGCTGTCTCTACATGAATTAAAGCTATGTATACATTGTGTCTCAACCAGCCTTTATAGACTTGTTGCAAAGACTGAAAGATGTTTCTATTTCCCTAGAAATCTATGAGCCATAGCGACATCTATCATTTTGAGTACATTTATGTAACGCATATTATATCCCCGATATTTGATTCTATACCGGATAGTTTATTCTTATATTAGTGATTAAAGACTAAGAAGAGGATTTAGAAACGTTTGAAAAGAAACTGTGTCGGCTGCAAAGAATAATTTTACAAGTGCATAACTTTCTTTTTCTAGTCTTCTTGTTAGAGACCGCATGGTTTCAATGTTCTAAGTCGGCGAATCCAGTAAGAAATAAAACAATTATAATATAAGATTTTCATCAAATAATATATAATCAAAGAAACAAATAATACCCCTACAATGATTTCCTAAATTACGTATTCAATAAAAGCATAGACAAGTTCACTTTCTATTCAAATGACGGTCAATGACAGAATTCATACAGAATATAAATTTCATCATGTACTCGAGTGGTGTTTTGTGTCCAATATTATGCCTTTGACAACATCACCTGACACTTGTCTTCACCGATTTTGTCTTCCACTTCAACTACGTGCTTGATCCTTTTTGACGCTCACTGCCCTGACATCAGGAAGACGCAGCTTTCCCCTTTTTCTCATTGAGTTTCTCCTTATTCCCCTTTCTATTTTCTCTCGATCGGAGTACGACCATAAAGGTTGGAATCGACTATGAACTAGAACTTTGAAGTTTGAATTCGAACTATAAAGCTGTCTTTCTGCTGCTCCTTTCCAACAAAGAGTTTTAGCCTAGTCTGTCTTCCCTTTTAGACACTATTTGGCTTTGTGGTAGTTTCAAAAGACCACTACAGTGTGTCCTGGAGTTGTCTGTTACCTTCTCTCAAGGAAAATCTAATTAACGGATTTTTCAAGCGATAGTTCTTAAATTGTCTCTTAAGGTATACGCCGACAAGTTTCAATGGCCAATCAGAAATAAGTGTTCCTAAAATTATTCCTCATTATCCAATGTCTAGTATCTGACGTCTGTTTCACTGGCCTAAAATATTTCCCAATTAGCGTCCTTTGAAAACTCAATTATTTGTTGTGTGCCTCTTGCATGATAGGAAATGACTGGGTCAGAAACGACTGGAGTTTAACTATTCCTTTTTGTTATGTTGAGATGAATTGATGAAATAACATTGAACAAACACCACATTTCTATTTCAATTTTTTAAACTTGAAGGCACATTTTATTTAACCATGGGTTTCAATACATACATACATACATACATACATACATACATACATACATACATACATACATACATACATACATACATACATACATACATACATACATACATACATACATACATACATACATACATACATACATACATACATACATACATACATACATACATACATACATACATACACACACACACGTACGTACGTACGTACGTACATACATACATATACATACTTACATACATATACATACATATACATACATATACCTACCTACCTACCTACCTGCATGCTTGCATGCATGCATTCATACATACATACATACATACATGCATGCATACATACATACATACATACATACATACATACATACATACATACATACATACATACATACATACATACATACATACATGCATGCATGCATGCATGCATGCATGCATGCATGCATGCATGCATGCATGCATGCATGCATGCATACATACATACATACATACATACATACATACATACATACATACATACATACATACATACATACATACATACATACATACATACATACATACATACATACATACATACATACATACATACATACATACATACATACATACAATTTTCATCATCAAACCTCTTTTAACCAACTTCCCTTTAAAAAGTTCCATATTTTTGAAACTGATTTATATTTCGTAAGTTTTCAGTTGTTATAATGGTTTAAAGTTATACATTTTAGCAGGTAACTAATTTAGTTTGCAATTCATATTCAACATTTTGTGGAAAAAACCCAATAAGTCCTACAACATCGATGAAGTCGACTTAACTTGAAGACAATAAAAAAGTGAATTCCAAACTATTATGGTTTCCACATTATGACCAATAGAAGGTGATTCAGTTATGACAACATATATAAACTTAGCTTTTTAGGCGGTCCCGTTTTCAAACATGACAAACATATTCAGAGTATTAATACACCAATTTGTATGTCCATGTTTTGACCAAGACGTTGATAAAACTACCTTGCTACTTGTTACTATTGTACAGAAGAGAAGAACTGAACCTAAATATTAACTGTAATTTCCAACAAATTACTGAAGGGGAAAGTAATTTCAAACATGCAAGCCGATCTAAGCCCACAGTAGTAAATATAATGAGTATTCTAGCTCAGACATTAATGGATGACACTAGATTAAAGTAGGCTAAAATAGACAAGATAGTATAAGAGTAAGGTAACATTAGCCATCAGCATCTAAATTATTAAGAACGTCATTTAGGAGATTTTTATGCCAACCAAATCGTGTAGGGATACGCGTAGGGTAAGTATAAATGCCAAAATATTATGGCATAAAAACAAAAACATAAAATATATATAATGATCATTTATATGCTTGAGTATTATTGAGAACAGTTTAATTAAGTTCTATCGCATCATTAATTGTAGAAATGTATGCAGCGGTGCATCCTAAACGTCCGTCTACATTTTTAATACGATTTATTTAACTTTAAATAACACATTTGGTTAACATGGGCTAGCTGACACAGCTGGTAAGCCGGTTGGCTGTAATCGCACTTTATTGCCTTCCATCTCTCCTAGTGCAGATAGGTACCCCCATTAAGGTATTCGACGGTAGACTGACCACTAATGTTGTAGACGTGTCACCGTTACTTTACAAATGGTTATGATACTATTATCCAAACTCCTCTCAGTATACATTTTGTCACTCATTTATGTAATATCCATTAAGTGTTAATGTCGCTCAAAATATATTTTAGTCATATTTCTCACATTTTCACACTGAGGCACCCCAGATGCACTATATCATCTATCCGGTTTGGAACGCCCTGTATTGTCATCCATATCCTGATAAAAATGGGTTGTATTCATTTTCCTAGTCACTTGCGAACTCAAACTGTTTTGCAGAATCTCGAAGATGAGACTATCGTGTATAGGCTGATGCTCTAAACAGCTTCGCTTATTAATCACATTCTTCCAGTGATAACCTATTTCATGACAATATTGCTATATAACTTATATAATACTGCTTGATATTGAAAATATATAGTCCTATCAAATTAGCAACTGCAGTTTATCAAGTACAAAGGGTTTCAAACGAGTAAGAACAGATATAAATATATTTTTGCAAGAATGATGTATATATATATTTCAATTGCATGATAATAATGTAATTATGTAAATGGTGTTCATGTAACGCGCTTGATTTACATAACTATAGTCTAAGGTTTAGCAAATAAATCCAAAATGGGCAGATAATATATAACATCATTCAGATATATCGTATGTCAGGAACGATTTCTTGAAATTGCAAAAACATGTGAATTAAAAAAGAAAAATTCATGTTCTAAAGCAAAATATAAATTAAACTATTTAATGTGAATATTGATCCCGTGGCACGTAATCAACGTTTGTATATACGATTTAAAAATGTCGACTTCATTACTTATTAGGCATATTTTAGAACTCAATTAAAATATTTGGATCATATTTAAGTGGTAATATGATTACGATAATGGCTTCGGCCTTGATTAGAAATTGGGAAATATAATGCATGTTTTAATGACGCTACTAGACAAATTCAATCCATCTGACATCATTTGCTTGTAAAAATTAACATTTTGAAGATGTGCACAAATTGATTCAAGATGAAAACTTTTTGGTTTTTCATGCCAATAAGGCTACAGTCAAGTCATTAATTTTAAACAATTTTATGATCTTTCATTGAGCATGCTGAAAATAGGGCATTAGAGGAGTAAAATTTGCCAATAACGTCAAAATCTAATATAGTGCTATTGTAAGAACAATTTAGATAATAGTGCAATCTAACCATAAAACATATATATCGCATGCTATATGCAACACGTATTATAATATTGTTGTCTGTTATACGTGTAAAAAGAGATCGCATTATTCTTTTCAGAGATTACATTTTTCCTTTCTTTCATAATAGTTTTCGAAAGAAAAAAATTAATTCTACCTCCGTTTGATTAAATGGATCACGTTAACGGCCTATTTCTATTTTTATTACAAAGATGAGAATGTGGCATGTGTCTGTTAGTTAGATGCACATTTTATTGTTTGTATGCGTATTTATTGCTTCCAGTGCATTTTAGGTACATTTATATATTTATCGTTAGAACTACTTTTTCTTAGCAAAATTGGATATAGGTATAACTGACCACTAACAGAAAATCAAAACTTGCAATCACTGGCGATTTTGGGCATTTTTGTCAATCTTTAGGCACTCCGTTGCCTAAAGTCATAGGTTCACAGAGCTTTACTTAACACAGATTTCTGTTTCACTTGACCTTTAGAAGCACATATTCTGATACAAGTTGTACTAATAGTGTCTGCTGAAAGTTTTTGCGATTCTATAACCTCGAAATATAAACACTGGAGAACTATTTCTGCTCTATAAACTATGAATTGTTTGTCGCATTATAAAAATTTGTGTACATTTGGCCAGAAAACGACAAATCTGCAGAGCTGTGATTAGAAGTTACGGGAAAAATTGGTTTCTAACAGTTCTGCACACTTAACATATGGAAGTAAATGTTGCATGGTTTATGTAAAATACTGGCTATATTTACTAGTCTGTGTTTCTTGAGTGTTCAGGTGTTACAATGGCAGAACATTAATTTATTTCCCTTGGGTAGATACTGTGGGCACAATTTTGTAATAGTTTTGTATTGCACTGAGAGAAAGGTTAGCTAAATTTCGAATACGTTCATTAATATAATAAAAAGTTTAATTACTTGTAATTTGAGAAGAAAGAGTATCTTAAAATAATATTCAAACTAAGATCAGAGATTTATATTTAATAACCAAAATCATGATATGTCATAACATCCGTATTGTCTGAAATTCTGTCCTGTTTTCGGTAATGTTATTCATTTTACTCCCTACTTTCATTATATTATTATTATTATTATTATTATTATTATTATTATTATTATTATTATTATTATTATTATTATTATTATTATTATTATTATTATTTACAGTTGCTATAAATAAAAATAAAGTATACTGAATCAATGGTCGTATAAAATAATAAGGATTACTTGCATGAAGTTATGGCACGCGTGGCCATAATCATTTTTTTACCATAATGCATACCATATCTGATGAAGTTTCATGCTTTTCATATTAGATGTGTTTTCTTTATTTCATGATTTAAATATTGATATCTGATTACATTCCAAGCAGTGTTAGTAGACGACCTTACGTCTTTTTTAAAGGGTACGATGAAAAAAGTCACAAAGTCTGAAAATAATTCTTAAAAATTATTCTGTTTTGTTTTATTAAGATGAACATTAATATTTTCACTATATGTGGCTGTTTAATTATTCATCGAGAAAGCTCAGCAGGGATAAAATTAATCGGAATTGATTCTCATTCAAAAAGGAAGTAAACTACTAATTATTAGTAGAGAGCATTTTGCCCCTGAAATCTGCGACTCTAATATTGTCATATTTAACATGAAGTAAAATATAGTACTCTCTCCCTGTTTCTCTCATGAAAGAAAATGTTTTGTTTCACCACGGAATTTAAGAACTCGAGATTTCAAATAAAATGATTTACATCAATATTCTAATCTATCTATCTATCTATCTATCTATCTATCTATCTATCTATCTATCTATCTATCTATCTATCTATCTATCTATCTATCTATCTATCTATCTATCTATCTATCTGTCTGTCTGTCTGTCTGTTTGTCCGTCCGTCCGTCCATCCATCCATCCATCCATCCATCCATCCATCCATCCATCCATCCATCCATCCATCCATCCATCCATCCATCCATCCATCCATCCATCTATCCATCTATCTATCTATCTATCTATCTATCTATCTATCTATCTATCTATCTATCTATCTATCTATCTATCTATCTATCTATCTATCTATCTATCTATCTATCTACAGCAGTCTACACATAACTTGGAATACATCTGTATTTGTCTCGCCATTTACTCTTTATTAATTTATGTTTATGCTGAAACGTCTCTCACAATTTCACTTATTCTTGAAAGAGATGATTGTTTCAAACATTTCTCTGATAATGAACTGCATTTTCTCATTTGCATATAAAATATATATTCCGTATAATAGTTTTGATATAAAACAAAGCAAATTTTTAATTTTTTTATTTAAATTAATCTCTCTCTCTCTCTCTCTCTCTCTCTCTCTCTCTCTCTCTCTCTCTCTCTCTCTCTCTCTCTCTCTCTCTCGTGTGCTTTATCTTTCGGATGTTTGTGGCAAGCAAGACACTTGTAATCGCCATGTACTGAATACTCACAAGTTCAGCAAATATATTTAATATTTCTGCATGCTTGCTGTGCATAAATATGTTTACAGATAGTCACAGACAAATCCTCTCCTGGTATGTTCATTTTAACTACTTGAGAATCACTTTTAATACAACACAAATTCTAAGGGCATACTGTTATAATCTCAGCAGATAAACTAATGGTAATACATTCAAATCATCAGTATGTATATATGAAAACAAAATCCGAATTCACTTATAAGTGTTAGCCGATACTTATATGCATGACAACTGCCGTCAATTACACATGTTTAAGCGAGTGAAATGTCTTCAAGCACGCCACTATTAACTGACAATGAACTTAGTTTCAGATTGCAGTGATTAATGAGATGACAATGTTTTGGTCATATAAATTAAATATTTGAAACTAAAACCACCTTTACAAAGGTAATTGCTCCATAAAGTGTATGACAAATCATTGCAGCTGTTGAATTTTGGTATCCTGTCAAATAATCAGTCCTGATGCAGCTTAGATGAATTTGCGACTAGATCTTTTCATTTCAAACAGCGATAGCGACACAAACATACATACATATCCGAAACAACCAAAGACGCCTAAAAGAGGCAATGTCTTCATACTGTGGTCTCACACTAAGACTACATGTTTTTCGAATTATGTTTTAAATGGATAATGTTTGATACTTTATGTGAATAATAAACAACATCAACAGAAAGTGACATATACATTTCATCAGCCCAGAATGGACTTGAACGCTGGGATCAGCCTAGAACAAATTTTACTTGAGCTGGGATCAGCCTATCACAGACAACGGAAGATGGATCAGCCCAGATTACACTGGTATGCTAGTATCAGCTGGCACCAATTATCATTGAACTGGGATCAGCCTAACTTAGATTTACACGAAGATAGGATCAGCCCAGAATATACTCGAATGCTGGAATCAGCCTAACACCAATTATACTTGAGCTGTTATCAGACCAGAATACACAGTAATGCTCTAATCAGCCTAGCACTTATTGGAAATTAGCCTTTTACATTCAAATTCTTGCCCATGAGTAGCCCCCACAGAGAGCGCCAAATATTTTTAAAGTATTTAAATTAAGCATTGATCTTCTTTTAGTTGTGAGTTTGGTATTGTAGAATATTAGTAATAATGAATAGTGGAATGTTTGAGAGAAATAAGAGTGAGTGAGTGAGAGTCGAATGCATATACTCATGTATATTATATTTCGTACCATGCGTGTATTAAACCATTTCTCGTACAATTCAGTATTTTTTTGTAGTGCACAAACAGTCGATAATTTCCGTTACCTATGTCTAGTTATGCTTAGAGCTTTAGGACATGCGAATACGTTTTGGAAAGCAAGCTGAGAAAGCCCAAAGAAGCGCACATCATTGAACGTAATGCGTACAGTAATTTTAGAGTCTGGTATTATGTAATACATTTGTCTATGTAAAGCAAACAGGTTTTTTTCAGTGCTTTGTTTTAATGTGAGTCTATTATTGTAGCAATATAATGTTCCGTTGCTTCTTGTTATACAAGCATAACATATATCGTGATTCTGATCGATTAGTTCATGGTAACACGAAAATAATGAATCAGTCTAAGCAAGTCCATTGCTAAATTACAAAGATTGATTTAAGTAACATGCAGGGTTAGGGTTAGGGTTAGGGTTAGGGTTAGGATTAGGTTAGGGTTAGGGTTAGCAAGAAAAGAGAAAATGTAACATTGACAATACTTTAACTGCCATGAAAGAGTCACCAAAAAACAAATACAAATAAGACAAATTACAAGCTAACTGGTAGAGGCAGCTTAAAAAGGTAGAGTATATAAGCGCACAGTGCAATGTGTCGATACTTTAAAATGCCTATCGCTATCAACCCTCAAAAAGTAATTTTCCTGAGAATCATCCTAAGTCTCATTAGTTTATTAATAATGACACATCTACAGATGAGTAAACTATAAAAGAGTCACTTAAGTAGTTCCACGGCATTGATTTGGCTATCAAACGGCTAGATTTGGAAACCCTGTTCCGGTATTTGCTCTTTCATGAAATTTCCTGCAAAATAAATTTTAACGCCAAACGTAACCATGGTTAAAGGGGTAAATTGAAGCCTCATTATTTGCTGATATTCAATATTTTTAGAAAACTTGGAAAAATGTAGTTCATAAAGTCAGACATGCATCTAGTACTACATATGAGAAGGAATGTAATGCATAATTTTTTATTTTTTGCATGGAAGGTATTACATTTCTTGATGCTTTTTCTGGCAAGCAAGCAGAGAAAATAGATTCAGTCAGAAAGAACAGATTACTGATAATATTGTAGATTTAATTTCATTTTTGGTTGTCTGGATTATTTATGTCTATTATAGTATAGTTCAAAATGCAAGATATGTTTTCTCTTCACACATATGTCAAAGTTTCCTTTCTCGTAAAGTCGTCATGGAATCAGTTTTAATTTTCATTTTAGTTAAATATGGACATTGAAAAGGCGATAGAGGGAGACTTCAACGGCAATGTTCTTCAATGATCATGCGAGTCACAACCTCCGCATTTCAGAATGATACGTAAATATTGATAGGAAATAAGATATGCCACACACATTAGGTTACGGTTTTATTCCCTCTAGTTTTATACCCTACACACAACTTACAGAATATTAAGTTCATCTTAAGTCGAATATAGCGAATTAGTTTCAGTTCTTGTTATTTAAGTATCACATAATTACTATACAGGCAATTTAAATATTTATAACTTATAACCGTGTAACTCTTGAGTCGTATCTTAAGAACATCACTGTTTAATTTTGAATCTCATTTTGCATGCTTTATTGTCAAGCACAAACCAATGTCACTCAAAGAATAAAATAACCAAATTAAAACAGAAGAACCACACTAATAAAAATTTAAACGGAAAATAAACAATAAGCAAATAAGTAAGGAAACAATTGGAGAAAAAAAATGCTTTCATACCGGAATCGACCTAAATAGTCTCCGAATCAAAATCTTTAATCATTAATTTTAATTATTACTTTTAGTGAAAACAACGATTAAAGGAACACTTTCCTTGTAAAGAATTTCGATTCGTGTCATATCTAGTCCATACTAAGTGTAACATAAAGCTACTGTATAAAATTGTATTCGTATTAGTGATAGTAATATCAGTAGTAGTTACTGGTGGTAGTTGAACGTCGTCATCACCAACATAATCATCAGTAGCTGCAGTTAAAAATTTATTAAACAAGTCATTATAAACATTGCACATGAAACAATTCCTCTTATGTATGCGAGAGCGGCAATAAAATAATAATAATAATAATGATAATAATAACAATGATGATGTTGATAATGATGATGATGATGATGATAATAATAATAATAATAATATAATAATGATAATAATAATAATAATAATAATAATTATTATTATTATTATTATTATTATTATTATTATTATTATTATTATTATTATTATTATTATTATCCTACCGATAGCGGATTCGTATATTATCATCCATAATATTGTTTTCAATAACTATTCCCATTCGAAGAACGTTAGAGCTACTTTCATATCATTACCAGCAATTAGATGGTGTGAAGCCTTGAAGTTGACGAAAATTAATTATTATTTTCTACGTTACCTGAATAATTCTTTGTTTTGATCATTTGCTCAATAAAAGATTTACTTTGTGTCTTGCGCCAATTACATTCATAGTTCTTCATGACCCAATTATTGCCAACTGTGTGTGATGCCACATAACTAGGTTTCATCTAGGTCTGGTGTTATATGATTAAGCATCAACTGGGTCTGGTGTCAGGTAACTATTTATACAATGGATCTGGTGCCATATAATTAAGTGGTTTACACAACGGTCCAGTCGCTCGACAATAACTGAATGTTTTGTCTTTATAGCGGTTTTGAACATCACAAGGGTCTCATTATTATTGCAAAAATTTATGCTAAAGTATTATTGTAGGAGTGCAACTTATGGTTGCTATTCGTCCTCTCGGGACAATCTATCTCCTTCAAAATGTTATCTATATTACTTCACTCTGCGTACACATAATATATTAGATATGTGATCGGTGTCAATATACTGTCTCTAAGGATCATTTTAATCAAAACATAAACATAATTTATATCCAGTATTAGTATTGATTTCATCTACTTCAATTTATACATAGTGATATTTCATTATTGGAAAGATTGAAATTTGTCAGAATAGAGTAAAGACATTCCGGTTATCATTACTTTTAAAACTAACCGCTGATATTTTGTGTATATTGCTTGTGCGCTCTATTGTGAAAAAATATGTTTGAAAGTCTTTTGCCCTAAATGCAGTTCTGTTTCCTCTTTAGATGGCTTTTCAAATCTGCAGAGATCACACCAGGTCCCAGTACCTATATCTACAAGACGCTATCTTGAAGTATTCTATGTTAAATGAACAATTTAACATGCATAATATAAGATGTACCTGCACAATACTATTGTATGATGTCGTCTCACATAGGAGGATGAACACGTTTGAGTCGATTTATTTCAAAGAAAAAAGTCTACGAATTTTGTCATTAAAATTGAATGCATAACAATTAATGAAAAATATTTATGATTTGCTACAGGCTGTGAACTATGGATGTTTATTCTGTATACATATGCTAATTTTCTAGTACATGCTGAGATCAAAAACGACTTGCCCATTTTCTCCTGACGAAAATCTGGAGCTTCACTGCATGAAGTGATGAAGCGACAGAACCTGACATTCCATTTTTTGATGTATTACACCTCAAAATATGTGTCCAAAATCTTTAACCATATTGTTTGAAACTTAATTATGTATATGATTTGAACCCGTGCATGTTCATGGGAATGTGTGCTCTAGAAATAGACATTAACTCTATATACTCTATATTTTATCCTACTTCCATTGTAGAATAGAAACGAAACTCTTGTGACGGAAGCGGTAAAAATTGTAAGAGAATACCGACAGAAGAATTTTATGTATAACATTGAAAAGATATCTAAAGTAAATGCATTTTCATCAAAGTATATCCCGATTTTCCTTTCTTTTATCATAACGATTGATCCAGTAACACCAGAATAGATGTTTTCAATTTTTTTGTTTAAAACAATACCTCATATTTAATAGAATCGGCAGCATAGCTAAACACTATGCATACTCATTGTTTTCTTCTTCTTCAGATTTATCTTTCCCGCCAAAAAGAAGCCATATTAAATGATATGCATGTTTGTAAAATAGAGATCGCTGAAAAATATGACCATTGAGACTATACACTTTAAATCTGATAGTATAAATGAATAATAATGCAATTGCATTAAAAGAGGATGCGAGGTTTTTTATTGAGCATGTTATCTTTTATTTGTGATTCATATCAATGCTTCCAAGACTACAATAAAGTATAAGTATACACGACATTTGACTGGTAGAAAAATAGAGTATAAACGAGTGCATTATGCAGTAGAACATATTTACCAATTCTTATCAAACTCCTTTTATCTGATATAATAAGATCAATTTTAGAGTTTTCTTTGTTTCATCGATATTCATCATTTCAGTATGTGCAAATCAAATTCCCGGGAAGAACTGCCAGAAAAAAAACAAAAAAACAAAAATGGTTTCAACAAATAGCTTTGTTAACGAAGGAATCCACCCGCATATGCTGGTTGATGAATATTCGGGACCCATACTTTTGTCCTTTCGTATGGTCCGTAGTATTGGAGAAAAGGGACCAAGCACATTTGACAACACATGTTTTGCGTATTATACAAATACAGGAATGTGTGTTGATTTTGTGGTATGGCCATCTCTATACCTTTGCGAAAGAGAGCAAATTCTGAGGAAAGGAGTGGCTCAAGGAACCTCTTGTGATTCCCAAGACTGCTACAACAATCGCTATAGTAAATAGTGGACGCAGCAATGGCAACAATGATTCTGGAAAATGTGGTGGAGATAAGCCATCACTATTTACAAGAGTTACTGTTAAATTTACACACAATAAACACAAATGTAGACATAAAGAAGACGAAGGAAACAAAATGCAAAATATGAACAATGAGGAAGAGAAAATACAGAATGGTCCGTAATAAACACACACACACACACACACACACACACAATAATGAACATGTTAATCCCACTACAAACGATCATTGGAGCTCGAAGTCATTTACGATATAAACAACATTAGCGTATCGAGAAACGTTAATATTTTTCAAAAGCAAAAATATTCCTCAGATATGACTGATGTCGGGAACTAAAGTCTATGTGTTCCAAAATGTGCAAATAAATTGCACACCCTTTCCTTTGCGCCAGATCTGATTTAAAAGTACAATTGATGTAAACCAAAACCAATACATTTTCCGATAAAATTTGAAATTAATCTTTTTCAGATGTTATACACATATATTTTTGGCACTTAATTTTGGTCCGTAATAAACACACACACACATACATACATACATACATACATACATACATACATACATACATACATACATACATACATACATACATACATACATACATGCATACATGCATACATGCATACATGCATACATACATACATACATACATACATACATACATACATACATACATACATACATACACACACACATATACATACATACATACATACATACATACATACATACATACATACATACATACATACATACATACATACATACATACATACATACATACATACATACATACATACATACATACATACATACATACATACATACATACATACATACATACATACATACATACATACATACATACATACATACATACATACGTACGTACATACTTACACATACACACACACACACACATATATATATATATATATATATATATATATATATATATATATATATATATAATTCTGATGCTAAACATATTTTTAAAATCGTTCACAAAAAATGATCAAACGAGTGTTTATATGATTTGACAATGGCAATAGGATGGTTGGAGTTCTTTCTTTAAACACCACGGTGTCGATCTGTTAAAATAAATTATAAATAGCTTCACATAAAAAGGGGTTGTTATGGTTCAATCAAAAGTCATTGTTCAATAGAAATATCAAGATATACATATTAGCAAATCATTAATTTCATGATATGCCTTTTATATCGCTAGTTCCTCTCTTTACTATCCTGTCAGATTCATTTACTTTTTAATCATATTATAAGTAACTATCGCATTCAAGAAATTGCGTTTGGTGTCTTCGCTACAATCTAATCCCGATCCTCTTTATCCTGTTACAGTTAAATTGCTAGTTTCAAAGCCCCGAGTTTTGCTTGCCTAATGTTGCACGAGAAAATTATTGCAGTGAGGAAACCGATAACCTTGAGCTCTCTGACCATGGATTGAACCGCAACCAGGGTATTTATAGAGCTGTACATCTGATTATGAAAGTGAGTTTGAATATGGAGCTCATATGTTCGATGAGTAGTGGTAGGATTTTAAAAAACAAATTGGTGAAGATATTAGTGATGACGTTGGTGCAAATATCGATAATGGTGTTCTCTTGTTGTAGGGACGGATCTGCAGGAAATAAGCGGGTTCTTGACGGGTCCGATGGAAGACTTGGAGGGGCGATCTGTGTGTGACTGCTCCCTGACCATGAGACAGAGTTGTTGTCATCAACTGTAGGTACCACCGTTTTAAGTATAATGCCTATCAAAGTTTGTCACCATGTATGATACATTTGCAATCTCTATTTGAACTTCTTTCTATTCTTATTAGAGTTTGTAAGAACTTTTCAGTCATACTTGTATCCAACATGGATTGCTTACTGGATACATCCGGTAAAATATTAGTTACTTGTTCAGCTCAAACCATCTGCTCAAGAACGTTGAATAAAGTTACCTAGCGGTACCTCAAAATAATGTATAATTATATGATTAGGGCTTCTTCCTTAGGCGCCGCTTACGAATGTGAAGCAATTTAGTGAATAAACAACACATTTCTTTATCAGGGTCAATCCAACAGTCAAATGAGCTGAAATTGTACTTTTGATTGTTGCTAAGGAAACCCGTCTAAAGGCACGCGCAATTCCATCATTTAAATCTTACTAGTAATTGTCCACTATCGGAAACGATTTGAAATTCCTCTCACACAACTGATCTACTTAGTGGTCTTTTTCCCACGAGAAAATAGAAGTTCTAAAACTAAACGGTAGCATGTTGAATGCTCTGGGATATCAGATTGTTCTGAGAATTTAAATGCGACAGCACACCATATTGGATCAGCAGCACAATTGGGTATACAGGTAACTAATCAAAGTGTTTGAGAACAAATTAACACAGGTGATTGTGAGTGCCTTTTGTGGGTAACAGGTAGTTGTATTTTTCACATTTGTTATGACGAAACAAGCGATCTGAGAAAGAGTTCTAAGGATTCATTAGCAATTCTTGCGCGTACTGATGCCCTAATAATCGTGCCGCTCGTGTATGATTAAATAGTTCTACAATAGCTTGACCATAATGCTTACTGACATGTCCATGACGAACTTACACATGATGATTATTGAATACTGCAACAATGGCTCTGATTAATTCTTTGCCTGGATCCAACTGTAAGAAGCCTCTGTCATGTTACCGATCAACATTCTTATGTAGATTATAATGCCTCTGCGACAATTCCCGTATCTTTGCACGTCAGCGACTCAGCTTCATTGCGTTTGTTGGCAACTTCAACAACAGTTTGTATTGGTATGTACGTCCGAGTATCTGATCATGTGGGAGAAATAAAATTTCAGCCTTGTAAAATTCATAGATATTGCATGATGCTTTATTTGCAAGATCATATCATTAGCATGCAGCATCGAAGCGATTTGCAAGTTTCTCTCCAGGATTTTGTTGGTTACTAGAATCAGTCTTATCTCCAGCTGTGCTTCATTTTAATTATACCTGCTGAGTGCTGAGACAAATATTGTTTTTACCTGCTATATATGCCACTGTACCCTATGTGGCTTCATTAACCCGGCTTTGTTTATAAGCGTAAACCTTTTCATGTTGCACAACGCAATCTAGTTACAGGGTGTCTGAATGAATCCGGGATTGATATGATGCACGCGTTTTAAATCGACATCGCACACAAGATGAAGGCATGTTGACAAGTTATACCAAAATTGACATTTAACATGGAATAAAAAAACGGAAATGTTCCTAAATTTTGCATTAGCTAAGTCCAAAGCACCCAAACAATGTTCGTTCCTTACAAATATTGGCCTGGCCAGATCCGGAAAATCAAATTGGTGCTGAAACTGATAATGCAACTGTAAAATAGAATCAACTGAAAGTGACTGCACCATCCGAAGACGATGACCTATGTTATGAGGTACTCAAGGATTTTACATAAGCGCTTGAGTTGTCGAAGAGTTCTTCGTCGACTGACATTTAACGTTTTACAACATTTAAAGAATCTCTCGAGATCGATGTCCTTGACACGGAGCATAATACTCCTGCCTTATACAATGACCGGCAATATAATCTCACCAGAATATCGTCCTCACTGATGGTTTCAAACAAACATTTGCACAGCACATCATACAAGCACGCGGAATGCGAAGAAAGTAAAGTAAAAATGAGGTCGTTTTACATTCTCGAAATTCCAATAAATGCCACCTCTTGCCAGAAATCTCCAATGGGAGGAACCATTTTTGAAACTACCTTCACAGACAAATACTGATGAAATAGACTTGGTATAGCCCATGTGGTAGTTCAGATAATATACTATAAGAGAGCAAGACAGCCTTAAAGCATTGTAGATTTCGCAAATATACTTAATGTGCCTGTAAAGAGAAAAGGCTGAAGTAGTCACGGAATGGCGGCCATACTTTATTGAAAGAGTAAGAAAAAAGAAACTTTAATATTTCCAGGTTGGAAGCACGTTCGCCTGAAAAAGAGTCTTCTTAGGAACCGGTGTCACCATACAAACCAGGACCATCATTCGGACCATTATACGAACCTGAACGCCAGACGAAGTTGTTGATTCTTTACATAAAAACATTGCCACTTGATTAAACGTCGCCCACGCTGTCGTTGATATCTCATTTGGACGGTCCAATATTTTGATATCTTGTAGATGAAGCAAAGCTTAAAATTGCTGGGGAGATCTTTCTCAACCGCACCCCTACAAGCATTTTCTAATTTTGCACAGTCAATTAAAGACTATAACTGTTTGTATAAGAAATGCCAATTCGCACATATGGTCAAGACAGAACAGAGACTAGATGAAAAATTTATGTGGATCTCACCAGATTTGCCACCAAAGTCGATTTGAATATGTTTATCAGCTGAGTTGTTCTTGGCGTTGACACGGGCGTGCGTGTAAGTTTTGAAAATCAAACTAGAAAATAAAAACAACAAACGCAAATATCAACGATATTTTTTGTAAAGCACCCAGGACCCAGTGCGAAAAAGAATCTTGTCCGAGACTTAAATATTATTCGTAATAAAACCAAAATTATTTGTTATAATTACATGGCAGTTGTACCAGTGAAAACGTGTGATTAGATTATATATGATCTGTCTTTTATGCAGTTATACTACTATTAAGATAATAGCTGAGATGGATCTTAAATGCTCCCAACACACACACACACACGCACACAAACACACATACACACACACATATATATAAAGCGAAACAACAGCTGCAAGATGAAATATTAAGAAGACCGTTTTACATGCACAGTTACAAATCAGAGTGATTACTTCGGCAGCAAATATTTATCTTAGCCTAGAGCGAATATCGACAGCGAATATCATCAATTGGAATTGTTGCATCCATACCGATAATAATCGTTGTGAAAAATGGTACTAGGAAAAATAGGTCATAACGGTTACATTATCGAGTGCATCTCTATTTGGCAATTTCAGTAGTCTGAGCAAAGCTGCTAATCTGTAGTGGGTGGACATCGAGGATAAAAAAAAATAACATAGCGGAATTTGAAACGTTGCAGATCGAAATGGTAACGTACCGATGACTTCGTGCACAGGTAGAAAACGAGGTTACCAGCGTGGGGCGGGATCGTTATACCCTTGTATGGTTTTGGTTATAAGAAATTGGTGTGGGGTGTTTCCAATATTTATTTAGATGTGGTACCCACACAGACTCGATTATTGTTCAGAAGTTATTGAATGTTGATGTATGGCTCTGAGCCCCCAGTCAGCAATGCCGACAATTAAATAATACAAATAAAAGTGTTAAATTAAATAACCACAATTTAATTGACATTCAAATATTCCATCACACGAACTTAACAATGCTTCCTTTCGCTCGACCCTTTCAGCCTATCTCATCGTATGAGTTTTAGTGTGAGAGTCTCACCCTGTCCTTGGTTTTTACTGATCTTCTGATTATTTCCGTCTGTCTAATTCTCTCTGGGTTCCTTCTCGTACTCCTCCACTTTCGCTCCTCCTTTGATCTCCGACCAATGTATATAACGCATGCGTGCGAGGTACATGGATGGACTCAGGAAACTGAGTTTTCTGGCGACTTACATAATCGTTTGACACTGCCAGCGAAGATTGTTCACACATCAAACACGTTGAAACTATCCCCACCTTTATACATCCGGTTAGCTTTGCTTGCAGAACGTGACGCAGCGGCCCAAAACTAATTTACAGGCAGTGAAGATTGAGCAAACCTATCTTTGGAACCTAACCTAACACAGTGAGTAATGAATGCATCAGTCATATTTTAATACATGTGCATGAAGCCACTATTATCTATCAAAAGATCCCAACCCATGATCTCCGCACCGGATTTGACAAGCGAAACATCCGCAAGAATGGATGCAAGTGAGAAAGACTTTTAGCGGGGAAACGTCACAGGGAACTAGAGTTGTGTTGCTATGTATTCGAGATATGTTGCACTGTTTCTGGAGGACCTTATCGTCAAATTCTACAGGTCATAATTTCTTTATAGCGATTTTACAATACCTTTACAGACATTGTATCCTTTTCGTTTTGGTTATTGATTACTTCTAATAGGTAGAGCAGGTTGAAGCCTTAGCAAGAAAATATTTTAAATCGTCCACCAGTTACACTAAGATGGCGAGAGCATACCTAATCACCCTCTACAAAACATTAGTTGGCTCATTGTTTGAATTCATCACCTACACATGGATATCGGGAACAGATTTAACTGCTTTACCTGGGACCATAACGCAAAGCGATCCCCTACATAAATCTTCCTTAACGTGTGTTTAACAATCATAATTCTACCAGGAAGTAAAGTCCTGAATTGCTCTTGTTTAGAAAGAGGGCTCGTGTACATATAATGAATTGAATAGTAAATAGCTGTTTTTCATTCTGTGTATAACAGTGGGAACGAAAGGAACATAGCACCACAAGGTAAGAGTTGCTACTTAATTATAATCTACCATGTGGAACTCACCTTAAGCATATGAAAGTTATCTGTTTGCAGTATATGTAGACCGTGTTTATGCCCAGGTGGTCACATGAATCCATTTATAAGAATTGGTTTTCTTGTCAGTCTGAATTCAGTGCATGACAAGTATAAAATATACAAGAGAGAGAGAGAGAGAGAGAGAGAGAGAGAGAGAGAGAGAGAGAGAGAGAGAGAGAGAGAGAGAGAGAGAGAGAGAGAGAGAGAGAGAGAGAGAGAGAGAGAGAGATTGTTATCGACTAACGATAATAACGTTGATAAAAGGACTCTAGTGAAAATGTAACTAAACCATTCAAATTCTGTGATTTTGTGTCTTTGAGTAAGAGGCGGTTCTTAACCATAAATATATTTTTGCGAACAACTATTAATAAAACAACACTTTTTGAGGTCGGTATTGATTATATTTCAATCGATTAAAAATGTTATAAGATACATTGAAAGTCTGGATTAAACTGGAGTGATTGGCATGTTACGTGTGGTAGTTGTACTACACAACTCAAACACTCCGACCCTGCATATAAGTGTAGACTTTGATTTTATTCAATACAATTTATTAATTATTTCAGCACCTTGTGATATGGGCTCTGCAAACAGTCGATTCGGACTAAGGAAATTCGCTAGAATAGCGCACAGCGATTTCGAGGGTAAACATGAAGACGAAGCACTGGAAAATAAAACACGTCAGGTAAGTCATATTCATATAAATCATTACAAAAGTGAATAAAATTTCAAGCGCATTAAATTAAACAACTCGATATAAATCAGTTTGACACGAGTGTTTTAAATAGAATATGTATCTAATTAAATAAACTGTTTATTGCTTGTTTTAACAGTTATAGCTTATACATTGATCTTCTATTGGCTTATATTTATCTCTAGTATTGACGTTTAGGTTTCAGGTTTCCGAAATAAAATTGTGGACACAAACACAAATGGCAAGAATATAAAACCAGTTTGTAAGTCAGGGTCTACCTTCGAACCATATAGACGCAAAAGAGAGTCATGCTTGAGTTTCTAATAACAACATAAGAAGGCTTCTAGCAACTGTTTACTGTCTCCCTATAAGGATATTCAACGTAAAGTATGACTTAATGGTGAAGTTCCTCATCAGTGACCACAATTTCTAAAATAAAATTCAAGTCATTATAATTCAAGACTTTACAGACGTTTGTTCACTTAATTAAAGTGAAATCTCCTATAATATCCTAATAACATCAGCTAAGCACGTAGTATGGTCAGTGCTTAAAACAGAGCTCGTAAACTTGATGATTGAATGACGGATGAAGACTAAATCTTCCCCGCAGCCAAATCAGATACCACCTCAAAAAAACCCGGATGTATCAGCTTCCCTATAACGTCTAATCACCTGACGATCTTAACGTGGCACAGTGGCAAAATAATTATAGTTTACATAAATCTATATTGTTAATTAAGTTGAAATGTTTCTATTCTAGGCTCATAAACAGTCGAAAACACAAGATAGCACACAAGCAAACAGGTATTATGTGTTTTTTTTAAATATCTTTAATATCAAATTTGACCATGATATCGATGGAATTAGGATGTGTGTGAGTACATGTGTCTGTGTTTGGATTTTTAACGTAGCTCTAACAAATTTTCAGTCATATCGTTAGTATGTCTGCAGTGTGGTAGTGTAGAGTGGTGACAGGCACTGGGGCGTCATGCCGCAGACATGTGGCATGTCCCACCCAGTCAGATTATCTCGACAACAGGCCGACCAGTCCTAACACTGACCTCTTACTACTCCCACTGCGCACCTATACATACATACATACATACATACATACATACATACATACATACATACATACATACATACATACATACATACATACATACATACATACATACATACATACATACATACATACATACATACATACATACATACATACATACATACATACATACATACATACATACATACATATATGCATGCGTGCATACACAAACACATACATACATACATACATACATACATACATACATACATACATACATACATACATACATACATACATACATACATACATACATACATACATACATACATACATACATACATACATACATACATACATACATACATACATACATACATACATACATACATACATACATACATACATACATACATACATACATACATACATACATACATACATACATACATACATACATACATAGACCAGTTCGCGTTTATCATGCCTTATGTGCTGAACCAACTTTATACTTAAGCGATCGCTCGGGGATCTCTGTATCAGGCCTCATTTCTGTTAAGAGAAATAAGTCTTAGGGCTTTACATTTATAATTTTTATATATAACTTTACCTGCTTATTTACCCTTTGACGTTTCATCATTAGTTATTAATCAGTTGGAATGTTTACTCTCGGCTGACATAAATGTTTGATTTTGTTTTGGAATAGTCAAAGCTTTGCAAGATAAATTTCAGAGTGATTAAGGAAATTTGTTCGGTTTGGTATTTTAAGGCATACCAACACAAGTAGGTTCTTTAGTGCCAAGTTAAACGCCTTGCCCAATGACACACAACAGTAGCTCAACGAGACTGGTATGTATATATATATATATATATATATATATATATATATATATATATATATATATATATATATATATATATATATATATATATATATATATATATATGTGTGTGTGTGTGTGTGTGTGTGCGTTGTGATAACCCTAGTTTTAATTAATGTTCTTTGTCATGGTAAGTTTTAATTAATGTTCTTTGTCATGGTAAGAATTACGTATTACAACCATAGTCAGTTCCAGTTCAATATACATAAAAATGTTTCTAAAAAAGTTCTAGGTAGAGTTGGGGTAGCATGGAAAGTAATACATACATTATAAAATTTAAAGATGTAAATGCAAAATTAAAACACTCGCAAACACTCTTATATAAGTATAGGTGCCAGATGCGATGCATACATGGATGTCAGTAACTCCTTATCTTGTTTTTCATTATTCAATCATATACCGTAGTAAAACTACAACTATTACAGATTCAGGTCTTTTAAGGTAAACATGTTTTGCTTATTGGATAAAACATATCCTTTTATGGAAGTAGTTACATAAAGTGATATAAATACACCTTGATGGATTAGAGTTCGATAGCGTGAGTAATTCATGTGTTACTTCCGCTCCTGCAGAATAGCACACTCTTTGGCGACAGAGAGGCATCAGAACCGACATACAAACATTTTGGAAGTGACTGCCTTAAAAGCAAATCGGAGGTGTGTTAGTTTTCTTCATCTTGAGAATTATTTTCTGGCTTTTCAGTGTTATCAATTTGTCTTTACGTCCAATCATATTGCTGTAATAGTATTTACAAAGTCGCATGTCTGGTGTGTAATATAGAAAACTAAGAGTACAATGTTTCACTGTATGATTTCCGGTAAGATATTTTAATATTAATCTAGTATTAGAGTCCACTTTTGAGTTATATACGTGACACTCTTACTGATTTTACCTGTATGAGCCGTCATTTGGCTTTGTTTTAGAAATTACATTGCCCTACAATTGATATCATAGCGCAGACTTCATTAAGTATAACAAATTATGCTTCAAAGTATTGGTATGTGCATGCATGGTATGTACAATAGTTTAGTCATAACGCATACACCAGAGCTACTATGAGCAAAACGTCTGTGATTGTACTTGAATAGACAGTCAGTTAGTCTTGTCTGCAGGTAACTGTAATTAAAATTGCTACTTTAGCCATCATTTAGTATTAATTGTGAATTTAGCAATCACTTAGTATTAATTGCGATGCTCCAATATTCTACTTGTATTGGCCTCCACGTTCGGCCTTTTACAGGTAGTTATCATGATGTGTAGCTCTGCTTGTACACTCTGTAGCATGACGCTTGCATCCCTACACCTGTGTGTATTGTGTGCTCTATTTTGTCTTACAGATTTAGACCATGCATTCAAGCAGACTAGCAAACCACACAACATGAGTAGCTTCATCTGGTTGCAACCCTACGAATATATGTCAGATTTGCATATTAAGAAGTAATGGGCGATAATACTGTAATACTAAAGGTGAAGGCGTAGAAGCGCACCTTGATAGACGAGAGAGAGAGAGAGAGAGAGAGAGAGAGAGAGAGAGAGAGAGAGAGAGAGAGAGAGAGAGAGAGAGAGAGAGAGAGAGAGAGAGAGGGAGGGAGGGAGGGAGAGAGAGAGAGAGAGAGAGGGAGGGAGGGAGGGAGGGAGGGAGAGAGAGAGAGAGAGAGAGATGAAAACCAGTCTTCCCGAACAAAAGTGGACATTAGATAGGCGGAGAATGCAAACATTTGTGTAAAAGGTTCCTCCAAGACATCCTAATTAGCTCACAGTTTGGCATAATCTTCATGCCGCCATTGCTACCGATCTTGGGCAATATATGCCACGACGGTATATGGACCCGACAAATGTTTTCTGAGGGACTCACATAACTTTCATCTTATCTACTCCTTTGTGCAGGGTTCCATCAGCGATTAATGCATCTCTCTTCCTCCTCATGTCATTTCACGGCAGCAAAGTCTAATAATTTCTTCTCGGTTCACAATGGAATTACCACGACAGGTTCTGCCTCATATCTAGAAGGACGGCTACGCAATCAGTTTAGACGTTCATGGTGCGTTCATACGCGACCCCATTCATACGGCTTTAAGGAAGTACCTGCCATTTACCTACAGAAACGTCATTGATCAGGTCAGGGCACTCTCAGTTAGACTCAATATCAGCTTTGCGCCTTCATTCAGTTAATCGACCAAGAAAATGATCCATTTCCCGATAGCTTCCAAGGCCGAAACATCAACTACATGGAATACATTCTACAAAAACCTAAGGTGTCTTATAAATGGAGCAGGATATCCATTTGCAATGTCTTTCTCAACATTGGCTTCATTTTCAACAAGAACAACACGACCTTATAAAATCTCTATAGTTTCTCCATCTATGAGTTCAATAATCAAGTACACAGATTAAGTCTCCCTGTAAAACAAGCATTAAAAATCACTTGAACAATGGCTTTCTTGCTTCTACGAGACTATGTAACCGCCCTAAAATTCCTTAGTCTTATGAGTGTCTCAATGAGTCAGCGGATCTCTTAGTTCTAGGTCGCCAATTTATGCGCTAGTTACAAATGATCACGCTATCCAATGGAAGATGAGGCCCTATATAGAAGACAAATTCTCACAATCTGCACAAATATATGGTACCATCTCACCTGAAGACTTAGGGACACACGTCCTTCAAAAATTCAGGGAAGCCAGTGGAGTATGGTCCCTCGGTATGGTCATTTACATATTAACATTCTCCAAATGAAAAACTATTTCGAAAGATTTTTATTGGTGGCAGGAACCTCTATATGGAAAGTAGTTGTCATTCTGCCAGACAACTCCATTGTGGTGGCTTATCTCAAAAGACAAGGTGGAATCAAGTCCTCAGACCTCTGCGTTCTTTTTCTGATCTTCTAAAGTAGCTTCATCAACGATCAGTCAACTTCCATATTTCAAGCCGACTAAATGTATTAGCGGATATTTCATCCCAATACAGAGTTACTGAATCTGTACGTCTGGATCATGTTAAAAGAGCCACGAGAAAAAAACTGTTCATAATACCCATCTGATCTGTCCAATTGTGACTACACATGTGACAAGACGTTGGTTTTTACCCAAGATGCATCTACCATGGGTACTAATCTGGCTGAACAAGACATCATTTCAACCCTCTCGAGCGTCTTGTTGGTTCACCTCTCATCTAGGACCTGCTTTATCACTACATCAGCGAAGAGTAGGCAGAATCAGCCAAATATATGTTCCATCATAGCACCCAAACCTTATATAGTTCCGATATGATACGTCAGCATTACCCATGACGACTTCTGAGTTTATGGCCAATAACAAGCTCCGGTTCTTGGGAAATCGGAATTTTGTTACGAAATTACTGTCTACTTTGATCAGTTCATATCAGTATCGTCTACAGGACCTAACACATGCTATAAAGTGATGTCTAATAAGGAAAAAGCCGTTGCGTCAAGGTAGAAGACGCATATTCTTAACCCTCGCATATAGTAAGGACAATGTATCAGCACAGACACTTTCGCCCTGGTAAATGTGTTATTCATTCCGCATATTACAACGAATCCCAGATCAAATTAACTTGCTTCATATCTCGCCTCTCAAAGTTAGGCGAATGGCCACAGGTATCATAGTTGAGGGATACTGCTCTTTAGCTGATATTATCCATGTCATGGGATGAAGACCCGAGAAGCATTCTCCAGCTTTTGTTCCAGAGATCGTTAATCATAGGAAAACTACTCAATCTAGTAAGACTTCAGAGGCTTTTTTGACAGCTTCATAAGACGTAGCGTCATGACTTCAACTGGATTTGCGTGAGGGGCAAATTTGTCTCTTTCAATTCCGCTTTCCGCCATATTAAGTCTAATCTCTACAAGAATATCGAGAAGCTGCCTAATGTACCTTAGTGGACCGGAGCTTGTCTCTTTTGCGTAAAGGAATGTATCTCACTCCACCTCTTACCTATTTTTTTCAAAGTATTATAATCAAGTAAAGTATTTGAATAAGAAACCGTTTTTTTTAGATTATGGGAAATATGTTTATTTAATTATACATATCCGTACATAACTCCTATCCTCACCGCAGTTACATCCATATAGACAGCGTGCCTTTATCTCCTTTTTTAACTCAACTGAAGTGCGCACTAATATCTATCAAGGATAGGAGATTTAACTACCACCTAGTGGGACAGATAACGTTTAGCTTTTTAACTAAATGCTTTAGCCTGGGCGGGCTGAATAAGAAAGATGATAGTAGAAGTCCTCTTAAAATAGTATGATGGGGTAAGCATTATTGAAGAAACATGTTTTACTAGAACAATAAGTGGTTTCTTGGTTGAAAACAGTTTCACGAACCTAAATTAATACTTTAAGAAATCATTGAATATCGTTGACATTACTGTTCCAGACTTTAAGCTGACCTTGTAGAGTGTCGATTATCTTGGCTAATAATTAAGACTTTTGAATGTTTGACGCTTAATCGATTCTATATTCTTTTTGGTAATGGGTTCCTCTTGTCAATCATGTTAATGGACCTATCCGATATGACAAACAACTTTGCTTAGCAGTCTTTTATCTTGCCACCTAAAGTCGGTTGGAATCCTATAAAATGAGGTCTGTGGGGTATAGTTATCGTGTGTGGTAAATTGTGGGACTACGTTTTGAAACAGTTCGCACAAGGTGCACTTAAATATATCTTTGAGCAAAAAAAACTAAAACAAGGTTTTTGAAGTGCCTTACGTTTCGCTGAAGAGATAGGTTTATAAAATTTGATCAATGTGTTGCACTAGAGCAGTTTTTTCCCTAAGCGGGGCTTAGAATAAATTTCGGAAAGGTCCATTAAGCTGGTTATATACTTGGCTTAGTCGTATTATTCAGTTATCTTTCTTTAAGCAGCATTCATTCATTCCATTGCTTTGGTCAGAAGAACAAAACTGGATTAAAAGAAGAAAGGCGGCAAACCAGGGTTACTTGGCACCATAAAGGAATCTCAATTAACGGTATAAGCATAAGATGCTTTAACATAATTAAAATAATCATATGTTCATATTCAAATTAATCTGCACGTACTATTCATTGTGTATTTTACTATCTGGAAACAATTTAGTTTAATTTCCAACACGTGGGTCATCATTGTTATTGTGGATTCAGAAAGTGCGTAATTTTGTAGCTTGATGCAAGTTATAATTTTCATCTCAGAAGTTAAACATTTCAAGTAAACTAATGTGACTAAAGAACGGAAATGCGAAACATTCTCAACCAAAATAACACCTCAACCTCTTAATAGCGCAATGCCATACAATAACTGCAGAAATCAGGTTATATGTTACACGGGAACAATAGGCACTGCTTATACAGATAATAGCTGAATCAACCTAAATAATAATGAAAAATAAATTATATCAAACTTCGAAAATTTGTTATGATTTATAGTCCAGAGTATATTTTATTATATTTTATAAGGCATCTAAAATTATTTATTATTAGGAGCTTAGTAACTGGGAAGACTTGAACGATATACATGCAAGCAATACAACATTTAAATATACCATTTAGTTTTATCAACAACGGACAATTCCAGGGTGAATGCCTGTCATCTTTTCGTGCATATCGTACACCAGTTGACGTATATAAATCTTTAGAATATCAACTACATCGGTTAACTATCGCTTGCACTTGTGTGCGCAAGCCAGTATGGTTCAAATAGTTAACTACGCGGGCACTTCAGTCATCGGCACTTTATAACCCGCTTAATGCATATCAATCTTTTCAATGACGTTGTCCATTGTAATCCACTCGAAGTGCCACATTTTTACGTTCCTCATAAATTTCCATTTTCGACTACGTTAAAACATTGAACGGTTCCTGCACTTTTCATTATTCTAATGAAGTTGATGAAGTCGACTTTATTTTATGGAGGATAGATTGCATAATTAAGTGTCATCAAAATCCAGATAAACATTTTATATTGCAGGCACAGCAACATTCTCCGGCAGCTCATTCTGCTTCTTGAACAATTGTCACAATACAAGATGTATCATTCATTGCTAAATGGCTATTTTCTGCTCTGTCAAAATTGCTTATTGCTTTTTACTTCTGCAATATATATATATATATATATATATATATATATATATATATATATATATATATATATATATATATATATATATATATATATATCACTATTAAAGATGGCTGAGTTTCTCTGTGTTGCAACTTTGAACGTTTGAACGCGAGTTATTGTATTATACCATTTTTTGGTTATGCAAGGATTAAAAACTTTTCATATTGACTGACAAGTACAATGTACTTGTGTGCAAAAACTACACTGCAATTTAAGTTTGGAGTTTAGTTGTATTCGTTTCCATCTTCATACTGAATGGCGAGTTAAGTTTTTTTAATTGTAAACTCATTATAATGCAATAGTCGTGCTAATGCAACTGGGTGAAATATATAACTCATCGTTGCTATTGCAGCTTAATGGGATAACGTCTTATTAATCATAGGAATACAAAAAAAAAATGGGGTATAGCTTCTCGTCATTTACATGTAATGCTGAATACATTTTAGACAGAAAGTACAATATAATAGAAATACACAGAAATATAGATAAAGACCGGTGATTTGAGGTTAGAAGTCTAAACTGTTAAAGCTATGTTTGTGTAATAAGATACATGTAATGACATAGAATAGATAAATGTACATGCGTATATTCGAGTCTCTAAAACCAAATTCACTTGAGAACCCCGAGTATTATGCTGGAATTACATGGTATTATTTGATCATTGTGGTTGTCAGAATGCTTGTCATTAATGACCAAAATAAAGATCAGAATGTAGAACACGTCAAATCGTCATATGACCATGACATCAAACATCAATTCTTAAGAAATGATCTTTTCATCTCGAAGGGCATACAGCTAATTTACGTCGGTGCATATAAAGACTACTGCATTTGTAAAACACTTTGGTAAAGGATATGGTAGCTCTCACGAGTCAATGTAGAAAATAGGGTTAACTGTGTTTGTGACAAAGTGTTGAAACTTCTATTGCAATTTGTCACTTCAATGCTGATCTACACATTAAAAAAATGTTTTAATTCTTAAAACTGTATTGAAATAGACGTTATGCAACACAACGGTAAGGCAAACTTAGTTCCATATAGAAAAAAATCACTATAGTGCCCTGATGTCTCCTGCACTGTGATTACAAGTTGTAGTTTGATAAATGGCGCATGAGCTATAAAATATTCTTTTTTAAGTAATAAAAAACCGATACAAAGAATTGGCCCTGTATGGTTACTTTTGAAAGTACAACATATGCATGTAGCATCGAAATTTATCATTTAAATCTGTTAAACTCTTTACCGTTGTGGTTAAAATGTGGATAGTTCACTTAAAATATTGTACGCAATTAAAAGACACCTACAGATTTGAATAGGGATGCGATATTATTTGCATGTTTCTTTGAGACAAGATATGAATATTTTTCCCTCTTCTAAGATGGTAATAAATTCTAGCTGCAGCAGTTATATTAGACACTTCTCCATTACAATGAAGAGATTATTCACAATGCCTAGATTCTAGGTTAAACAAAACTGTATTGTAGCAATTCTTATTCGTCTCGTTACGTGTGACTTATGGCATCATTTACCTTGTCACCTCACGTAGGTGAAACTCCATAGAATGAGTTGTGACTTTAAAAAAGGTAAACATGTCTAAATCCTATTCTCTATATGTTTTTACTTTGATTATTTTGACATAGTTTAGTCTCTGTCATTAATATGGCTTTCTATCGCAGATCCAAATCCTAAAAGTGTTACAGAATCTGCTTACATACATACATACATACATACATACATACATACATACATACATACATACATACATACATACATACATACATACATACATACATACATACATACATACATACATACATACATACATACATACATACATACATACATACATACATACATACATACATACATACATTTCTATGTACGTACATTCATTCTCCAATTCGTAGATGCATAATGCAACAGTTTGTTCTATCCATGTTTCACCTTTCAAAACGGTATAATTACTCAACGCTATAACTGCCTATTTAACTTCCTCTTTAGTCATGCTTTTAATTTCTATACTGAAAACAACCATTAGACGTTTATTATTATAGAAATAAAAGTAAAAGCTCCATAAGCCAAAGCAAAAGTTGTCTGGAAAGACTGAACATGTGACTTTTAGATATAGTGTAAGATAGCCACCTTAAGGAATCTGCTTTTAAAACAAGTAATGTACTCTCTTTTCAACATTTCTTAATTACAGCTCGAGCAAAACATAATGTTGAAGAAATGAGAATCCATGAGATGGATAGTGCAGAAAGAATATTAGATATGGAAGCCCAAATACGTCAGCTGAAACACGAGAAGAATCATTTGCTATCAAGGTAGGCATCCTGGAGCTAAACAGCTCTATTGTTCAAGCTTGGAAGACATGTGATGGTTAAACTCTCTATAGTCGTTTGCTCTTGCTTGATATATTTGACAATACTTATAAAATATTATTATATATTTCATAATGAGATATTGACATAAATCAGTTGGAGAAACGTTATATCACCAGAGTGGCGATATCAATTTTAGAACTCCTTTCTCCTTCCATTAAGGAAGTATATCTGCCATTACTGGTATTTTTATTATTCAGACCTGTAGTTTCACATTTTTGCCTATTTCTTTTTTCTTTTACCTTTCCTTCTCTCCATCCTTTCTTTTTCTCTCCATATCAAGACCAATGTATTTTAAGAAAGTGTAAAGATTGTTGAGACTATAGTCGTTTTTTTATATAATTAATGGGATGACGCCATCAACAATGCCTGGAATGAACCACAAACATACAAAGCAGACCTCAAGCATAATTTATTTTCTATAATTAGGATAATTTTCCATCTGAATCATGCAGATTGTCAGTGACTGACCTTACTTAAACTGTTGATATTCAATTTTGTTGTTACCCATGCAATATCGTATATATGTTACACTGACTGAGGCACAAACAAATTACATTTTAAAGACAGTTGTATTACTTATGGTAATGCAAATGTTTATGTAGTTGTTATAACTGTCATTAGTAATAATCGTGTCAAAACTATGGTAAAATCAGACATTGCTTAATATTGATCACAAACTGAAACGGAATAACAATCGAAATGTGTGTAACATGCGCTAGCGAAATAGTATGCTATCCAAAACAGAAACAATTCACGCGTGTGTATGTATGTGTGTCTGTATATGATATATGGATTTTTAACGTAGTTTTAACAATTTTTCAATCATATTGTTACGATGTCTGCAGTATGGCAGTTTATGGTGATGTCTAGCACAGGCATCATGCTGCAGACATGTATCATGATTTCCCACCCAGTTACATTATCTTGACACCAGCCGAACAGCCTTTACAATAACCTTTTTTAATGCTGAGAGACTAGAGAGGCTGCTGTTAGTACCATTGTTTATAATTCATTGGTATGACTCGACCGGGGATAGAACCCGCGGAGGACTCCCTACCAACGAGTCCACTGGAGCGGTCACAATTCACGTCTAAATGCAGATATTAAAACTCCCACGAAAAGAAAAATAGCAACCAAAGTCCTTACAACTAAACTCACAATAATGAAATTCTGTTGTTTAATTAATGTTGCGCACTGAATTATGTTGACTCGTTATATCCTGTTTCAATATCTATTCCAATCCTTAACGTATTGATTGTGGCAATCCTTGCAATAAATGTGGAAACACAAATAAACAAATTCGTTTCTTTTACATATGAAAACATTTTGACAAAACACAATATGAAGCATCATATGAACATTTTAAATTTGTAAAATGTCATTATTTTAAAATTATTTCGCATTTTCGGAACTTCGTTTGTATCGATGAAACACTTTGCCGTTTATCACAGTCACATACTGCAGAAACATCGATAAAAATCGAAATATTTCGCCTTATCATTATATAGTAAAATAATCTAAGTACTCAAAGTAGATATAAACAAATATTTCACCAGTAAAATGCTCCCCTATATATACTCATAAAAGAAGATATTGAGACTTTCCTCTCATGTATGCCACTGTCAATTGCGTGTAACTAAATCATTATTTTCTTTTTTATTTCTCGTTTCATTTGTCCTGTATATATCCATCTATCCTTCCCTTGCGAATGATAGGAAACAGTTCGTTGTCCTGAGTACAAATAAAGTATAGTATTGATTTAATGTGATTCAACGAAGACTATTTTTATCCCATGTTAACAAAATGTTTCCTCGTTATATAAATATATTTTGTCAAAACTACATATGTTTCTTTTTATTCTATTTCCAACATTTTAAATTTTAAAGAAAGTCTGTCAGCACATTTCATGTCATCATTGCTCTTTGATGAAATATTGTAGACTTTCTGTTAGACCTGAGGCCGACAGTAAAATGTTTAGGAACAATATGTGTAGAAAGTAATGGTTCATTTTGGGATATGGTAAGATTTTATTTTCTTCATTTAAGATGATTTAAGGATTAAACATTTATCGTTTAATTATATATTTTTAAGAAATGGTTTACTATACCAAAAGTTATGACAGCTTTAAGCTAACCGAATATGTTCCTTTTCCGTAAAGATTAAGTGAGATCGGAGCTGTGAGACTTTTAGACAACAATCCAGACCTCGCGGATTTAAGTGATGCTAACAGACCTGAAAAGCTAATGGAACAATTTGCTGAAATCTATGACAACGAATGGACCTATGCCTTTGAATACCTGATCCAAACAAAAGAATTACAGGACAAAGATGCCATAAAAGAACTGCTACGCATATTACAGGTAAAAACAGTACTTAATGTTCATCGCTTATTTCGAAACCAGCCACTTCTATGTAAGGGGATAATTGTACGGAATGCTTTACACATTTTTAGATAACATGAACAGTAGCGATATTTTTGCATTTTTGATAGAGACGTAATTATCGAAGCAGATAATAATTTTAATAGCTTTATAAATCAACAAATTTATTACAGTAAATTGAAAACTTCCTTAAGTTAACATTTTACGTCATACACACACACACACACACACACACACACACACACACACACACATATATATATATATATATATATATATATATATATATATATATATATATATATATATATATATATACACAGTGTGTGGACAGATCCATCGATACATAGAGACAGACCAGCAGACAGACAGACGTAAATTCAATATGCAAATGACATTTTAAGGAGCTGGACATATATTGTCGTGACAACTGGTACATTTCTACTCCGAACAATACAACTGTTAAGTTCCATTATTAAAGAATGCAGTTTGACGTGACAAATAATATATCTTAGATGAATGAAACACAACAACAACAACTACAACAACAACAACAACAACAACAACAATAATAATAATAATAATAATAATAATAATAATATTTTTATTATTATTAATATTGATAATAATAATAATAATAATAATAATAATAATAATAATAATAATAATAATAATAATAATAATAATAATAATAATAATAATAATGATAAAACAGTAATAGATAATTTATTTTAATAAAAATTGTCTAATTTTAGTAAAAAACAAACACCAAAATTGGGCAATAAGTGCAGTAATTTACCACGCATTTGAACGTTTTGCACCCAAAATATAAAATGATTTATGTTGTTAGAATAATCTTGATTGCATGAAAGGAGCAGAGAAAGTAAACAAATTAAGAGATTACACTCTAAGTTTACAGATAATTTTTTGTGTAAAGAAAATTTCAAAAAACCCTAAAATTAATAAAGTATGGTTACAAATTTGAGATGAAACACAATCTAAACTCGGAACATTTTATACTTCTCGATTTTAATTTTTCAGGTTATTTACAGAGAATGCCTCTCTGCATCAAGAAAACATTCGGAAAAACTTAAAAAAGCTATTGCACGCTTTCTGGGATTGTCTAAGGTAATGGAAATAACACGCTCTGATCATGGCCAATACTGCAATGTAAAAGAAAAATTGAATTCATTTCCTGGAAGAAAAGATTAGGAAATTGTAATTTTGAATCCTAATCTTTTTTAAATGCTTCGATTAATAGAGCATTCCCCATGTGTGTGGGTAGGAAAAGGAAAGATAATCCAGTAGAAGTGTATTGTGCACTAAGCATTCCCAGTCCTCTTCACCAGTCTTCATCCAGATGTTATTGCAAAATATTCTGATAGGAATGTAATGAATAGCATAGAAAGGTACACAGCCTTGTACCAAATTAAAATGAAAGTTTGTGTAGCTATACCTGTATGTATCTTAGCTTCCGATCCACTAACACAATATGACCACAATGTATTCAATGTTTTGCAAACATATCCATGTCAAAATGGATGCAAATGTCTCTATAATAAATTTGATTTCTATGAAAGAAAACACAATATATATTGGTGTATAGGTTAAGAATGGTTATCTCGACAGCCAATTATAAGCTGGTATCACAATTATATTGATTTGTTATCATCGTGCAGTAGTTAACTTATACGTGTTATAGGATGTGAATGACGTCACATTTTAAGCTGCTTGATCTTAGTGTGTGGGTGATTTGGAGTTTTAACAAAGCTTTAAAAATGTTCAGTCATAACTCTACGATGTATGTAATGTGGCAGTTTATTGTGTTTACTTGACATGTGGCATCATGCCGCAAACATGTAGCATCATGTCCCAACAAGTCACATTATTATGACACCAGGCCGACCAACACTAATCTCTAAATGCTGAGGGCCTAGCGAGGCAGTTGTTAGCACCATTTTTTAAGTCTTTGGTATGACTCGGCCTATGTTCTTACCTAAGACTTTTCGCATCGGAGGCGCACGCGCGCGCGCGCGTGTGTGTATGTGTGTGTGTGTGTGTGTGTGTGTGTGTGTGTGTGTGTGAATGTGTGTTTTCATATACGGTACTACTGGTCGCAGAAATATTAGTTTCTGGCCACTCAAAATTAAAATATAAACTTCTAAAGAAGACACAGGTTCTACATCTCTTACCATTATTGTATAAACAGTACTAACTGTAAACGAATTCGGATTATATAGATAGACTACAGTGATAATTTGTATCAGATGAGAAGTTCAAGAAGATTAGCAAACTGTGTGATTTGCACAATATGAACATACAAATACTAATGACCTTGGCGAGAAATACATTTTGCAAAATGTTCGAATTTTTTACAAACAAAATAAAAAAATGCTAATTTAAAGTTCCATAATATAATAATTAAATATCACGGAGCCAATTCAACATAATAGGTCACTTCTCGTAGGTTTTGTTTTATATGTCAGTAAAATGGAAATGATACGCAGTAATTATTCATTCGGGAATGCTGGCTCTTGCTATATTGCCTAAAATAGCAATATCTAACCAATTAGGCCAAGTAGTAATGTTAGTTAATATTTCATTTCACGAGATTAGCGATATAACTATTCAACGTATTCTTTCAACGTATGCTTGATATCAAAATTATATATGACTTGTTAAATTTATGCAGTATCTGACCGTCTTGCGACAACAACATATAACTCTATGAAAACACAGACAAAATAAAGCGCATTTTCATTATTATTGCAGCACATGGTATTACGAGTAAACAAATGATGCAATAATAAATGTTCATCATAAAACTTTAGCTAGTATAACATTCTTGCGAACAACACTGGGCTTGCTAAATTAGCTAAACCACTGAAGCTTATTGAAACGCTGTGAGTTGAATTATTTGAATGACACAAATCAAGACAATGTTTGTGACGTAGCTAAAATAAATTATTGCTCGTTTTAAATAGACGATAAACTGGTGAATATACATTTAGCTTAGATTTGAAATAATAACAAACCCTTCAAATTAAAGACTAAAAATTATTCGCCAAATAATTTTAAGCTTTTATTCATTGATATATGTGCACGTGAGAGACGAGACTCCATAATATGCCATGATACGATGGATTATGTGTGCCAAAAAGAAGTTATATTTGTTATCTACTGAAAGAGACACAAGAGATTCATGAACTAGAGCATATACATGGAGGTGCATTACATTTCGAGTACTGAAAGTGTTTCTTTGTTTTATTTTGCTTCTTTCTTTCGTTTTCTTCTTATTTAATGTCTACGCCATAACTTGACTACTCCTTATGGCTCTCTATGAAGTTCGAAGTTATTTCCCATCACTAACTTGACCATAGTGATAAACCCGCTGTGATGCATTTCTGGACCAGTCAGACTGTCCTTTTCTCAGACAGCGTCAAATAGTTTGCAAAACATCAAAGATATAATTTTATGTACAATAGGAAACAGTTTTTTTTCCAGCGTAAATACCAATATTTTGCAAGTGGTGGAATACTCGTTGCACTCTCATCTGTTTGTACTTCGGAATATATATATATATATATATATATATATATATATATATATATATATATATATATATATATATATATATATATATATATATATATATATATATATATATATATATATATATCCGTTATTAACATAGGGAAACAACATAGCCTATAAAAGAACCACGATATTTTAATGCATAATACAACAACTTTCTATTATTCTTTCCTGTTTGTTTTCAACGGCGGCTTAGTATTCTCCGAAGATGTTGTCCTTTGTCGCGACGGTTAGTTACTGCCCCAGGATTTAAAAGTTACACATTGAAGTTATACTGTAATGCAGGAAGTAATTAGGATGCTATTGCATCCAAATTATATTTCTTTCTTTTCCTTTCTCTGAGTGCTCGAGTGATCTATGGCGCTTATCTTTACAGATCACTCATATCTCAAGTCTATCTGCGCGGGTTCCATAGGTAAGAGCTGTCCGCCTGAGATGCGGGATGTCGCGGGTTTGAACCCTGGCCTAGTCATACCAAAGACTTATACAAATTGTACTGAAAACTGCCTTGCTAGGGTCCCAGAATTAAGAGCTTAATGTTAGGACTGGTTGGCCTGGTGTCAGGATAATGTCACTTGATAGGGACATTATGTCACATGTCTGAGACTTGACGCTCCAGTGCTAGACATCATTATAAACTGCCACGCTGCAGACATCGTGCAATATGACTGAAAATATTGTTAAAGCTATGTTGAAAATCCAAATCACACACACACAAACACACACACATACGCACACACACACACACACTAGAGTCTCTGAATATGCCAACAAGGGTATATGAGAAATCTTTCAAGTAACTTCCAGTGGGTGGGTGATTCTTCCCGGGTTCTTCCTAAACCGCAGATAACGGTCGCTATGTATAGCCTATCATATGCTGAAAATGGTGTTAAACCCACAAAACTAAATCTCTGTTGTTCAAAATGAACATCTGATAAAATATCATGTTTGCAGGTTGTCTAAATCAGAATCAGTATTGACCAGATAGTTCCAATATAACTTCCACTCAACTCTATTAAAAGTAACAATTCATTTAATACAATAAATCTTAAGAAAGCAAAATTATTATAATCGCAAGAAAATTGAAATAAAAGAGTCTCAGTTGTTGCTAATGCTATAAATTATAGAAGCTCATTATAAATAATCCAATAAAAGTCATGAATAGATGATTTATCAGTTCTGTGACTGTTGCAGCACATCTCCATTATGTTCTTTATATTTTGCACTAGATGTATAAATAAATTCATCTTTCAATGAAAAAAACATTATTTCCAGCAAAAAGACGAACTGGTCATCAAGGAAACAGAGAAGAGACTAAAAGAATACAGAGGAAAGAATCATGAATTAAACATCACTCAAATTGGAAAGGTGAGCTATAAATTTATATTTAACAAAAAAATGCTCAACCTTTATCACAATGGATCCTTTTTTAACGTTATCTCATCACCTAAATAGGGCTATACTTTGATTATGCCAGCCCATTCCAATTAGAATATGTTTTCAACCGTGTATATGTCAGCAATGCGACAACATATCCTTAAGTTGTGCATGGAATCGATATCTTCCAACCTTCTCCACTGACGAGTCCTTATTAAATTCTTATCGATGTCAAGATCGTATACTTAAGAAATGTCCCAGTGGTAAATGGATTTTCTGTTCACATCATACTGAGACAGAGAGAAAATGAATGTGAACTGCTTAGAAAAAATTAACTTCTTTCTCATCATAAAGTCTGAATCGTTAATCTAGAGGAATCTACCTATATTGCCAATTTTATATCTAAAATCAACCGTTTCTGAAATGATACTCAAATTTCCGGTCTTTATAATAAATGGGGTAAAATAATATGAATATATGGTATTAATTTGAAGGTGCCTCTTTCTGCACAAGTCATTCGTGACTAAAAATAAGCACTGAAACATTTTAAATAACAAATTATAATAGAATTAAGCTAGTTGTAACCTTACCTTTTGTACAATTTGAGGACAGAATGTTTTAAATGAATGTCAAAGCAATCTCTCTATTCTTATTTAGCCAGACTTAATTACTCCTTGCTGTTAAAGAGATAATATCACTTATCTTGTCACAGTATGATTCGCATATGCTTCATTCTATTTCTAAACAGACAATAAAGAAACGATTGAAGGGAGGGCAAATTGAAGACAAAGTCTCTGGCGCTACTGATAAATATATACAGGCATGCACACGTGTATGCTGGCTGATGTGTATAAAAGAGCCCCAAATGCATTTACACTTTGGTGACATCCCTGAAAATGATCATAAGCATGACGCTAATCAAGATGTACATATTTTTGATACAACACAGTTTGTAAGCTATACAAAAACAGGAATGTATGTTAAATACGTTGTATGGCCTGCTTTGTTCCTGTATAAGGACGGTCCTATAATGAAAAAGGGAGTTGCCCAAGGATCGCAAGGGAAACCAACAAAATATGAAATATCTGCTGATAATAAAGATGGAGATGAACATGACAATAGTGTTAAAAATTTTGGAGACACACGTTGGGCATCTACTGCAGTTTCTGATGATGGTTTTTATGCCAAAGCAAAGCACTAGGAAGTGGAATATCTATCCAATTACTATGTTTATGATATTATGGTCAAGGAAAATACAAAAACGTTGAAGGATATTAGTAAAAGCGATGTCTCTGGCCATGTATGAATGGAATAAGTGAAAACAAAAGAGTACCAAAAATCATTCTTTCGTCATCAACAACAGTGGATGGCGACAGTGGGAAAGATAGCTGGTGAAAAGTTAGGAACACAAAATGAAGGCAAAGCAAGCTTCAACTGTGAAGTCGTTGACTACCAACAATGCATTATTCAATACAGATCTAACGACGGCTGATTTTAAGAATGGAGAAGAATCATGTGGAACATATATGGAAAGCAGAAAAAGAAAAAGAAGAGAATTTATTCCAGTTTGAAAGACAAACCCTCCAATTGACTTCAGTGTTTTAGACATGTAGGTGGAAAGCACATTAAACTGTGCGTTCGCTCTGAGAATGTTTATGTTTATGTTCCACTAAACAATCTTGCCAAACTAATACACACACGGACAAAGAGAATTTATTTTAATCCATCTAGAAACATTCCCCGCGTTCAGTTTTCTAAGCAAGTGTTAGAGATAAATTAAGTATTGATATTATTCCCTTCTATTCCCTTCTTTTGTGAAATATTTCGTATCTTCCAGTCCGTTGAGATTGTATAAGCTGAGTGTCTATAAACCAGCACCAAAGTTGCACTCACGTTCCATAGATTAAGAAAGTTCGTTTCAGGTATTCTACTATACTAAATTATTTTAAAAAATTTGAATTAACATACTTTTGAAAAGTTTTTGCATTTGGAGAGAATTCCCATCAAGGGTCGCATAACTCTTGCTTACATCGATTTTGTAACACAAAAACTGCTAACGGATAATGGTGACCATTAATTATTGAGTTTTAACTTTCATTCCCTTAGCTGAAGCATAGAATTTGAAACTACGTTCATTTATGATTTCTTTAATCTAAAATAATTTAAAAGTAAACAATTGTCAATAAAAACATTGCTAAACAGAAATAATCAGATTGATCACGCAAGGGTTGACATTGTGTAGCATCCTTAAGAACATCAAGAGTAGTAAATATCTTTCTATACAAGAGCAATGGTCTAAGATCCTTAGCTACAAATCCGGAAACTTACATTCGACTCCACTCATATAGTTGTTGATGGAAGGATGGATGGATGGATGGATGCTTGGGTGGGTTGATGGATGGATGGATGGATGGATGGATGGATGGATGGATGGATGGATGGATGGATGGATGGATGGATGGATGGATGGATGGATGGTTGGGTGGGTGGATGGATGGATGGATGGATGGATGGATGGATGGATGGATGGATGGATGGATGGGTGGGTGGGTGGATGGATGGATGGGTGGGTGGATGGATGGATGGATGGATGGATGGATGGATGGATGGATGGATGGATGGATGGATGGATGGATGGATGGATGATCTTAGAAAGTTCTTGGCAGTTGTAAAGGAACTTTTAATGTCTTGTTCTCAACTTTGAACATGTGTAAATTTTAAGAATGTGCATCTTGTTAGTAAGCTGGCACTCATCAATTGGTATTTATTTAAAGATTAAGTATATTATGATAATATGACAATTTTAGCACTTACTATACAATTAATGCCCATTTGTTTACATTTCTGCAATTTTAAGAAATTCAAAAACAGTTTCATACGTGAACAAATGTTTAACAATATTGAGAAAAGAAATAATACACTGTAATACGAAGGATATTAGTACTGGTATTTTTCGTAGACAGTAAAATCAAATATTATTGAAACTTTTTTTTATCAGGAACATTGCAACGTGCACACGATTATAGGAGTAATTCATAGTCATTATATTAAGGAATAAACCGCTTTAAAATAAAATGCATTATAAATTTAGATTGAAAGTATCAGTTTTTTAAAAATCAAACATGAGTTTAAAGATGGATCATTATTTGAAAGATCCCTGAACTGTTACCGGCCACAAATGCACGCCAGGACCTTAGCCATATGTACCCAGTATCTTGATTCAGATATCATTTTATATCGTATAGTTTAGTCAGTTACTATTTCGTGAAAATTGGAAGCATTCCCTTAATTTTAAATTTCAAAAAAGCTAATAGAAAGAAAGTTATTCAATAATGGTCAGTAGCTTTTCTCGTCAAGTTTATCCTGTCATGCATGTTGTTTTACATTCCTTAATATGGATATAATTTGCACGGGAATGAAAATTTCCTAACTTTGGATCTGTACTACAAATGGATGGATTGAATTAGTTGCACCTAAGTGTCAATAATAATAATAATAATAATAATAATAATAATAATAATAATAATAATAATAATAATAATAATAATTATTATTATTATTATTATTATTATTATTATTATTATTATTATTATTATTATTATTATTATTATTATTATTATTATTATTATTATTATTATTATTATTATTATTATTATTATTATCAATTGAAGTAGTAGAGTAGTTGTAGCAGTAGTAGTAGTAGTTGTAACAATTGCAGTTTGTAATTTTATTTGGAAGGAGATGTATTTTGTAAAGTATAAACTGTCTGGGGGTTTTCCTCTCATTTTTAATCACATATGTAATTATTATTTATGAGGTTTGATGGACGATCTTCAGTGGTAGTAGGTACTGCCATTAACAACCACTTCTGCCCACATAAATACAAATTTTCAAATAATACAAGATCCATTTCACATCCCTTTTATAATTTTCATGAGTGCATATTAATAATTTTCAATTCTTTAGCCATTACAATAATAGTACTAGCATATCTTAAGTTGTTGCTTTTTACCAATGCTTCACATCATCGATAGAAACTACTTGTTTTAATACATTTTGTAAATGAGACAATATATTTTATTGTATTTTCCAGTTTTATAGCGAATTTTGTCAGAAAGTCGGTGCTAGTAAAACAGTCCGCAACAGTAATGATTTCCAACAGTTTGTATTTCATGGAAAGCCACAACTGGCACAGTCTGCTTATAAAATGTGTTTGTCCTTGTTTTCTCTAAATTTGAGCGACGAAATTGGTAACGAAGGTAACAAGTCCAATCGATCAGACACGATTTGACGTTAGGTTCTTCAACTGATTATCTATATCCAACCAAACACCTGCCTCCTGGTTTTCCCCCTTTAGAGACTTACATAGGTAGTAAAATTGGCATATGGTACCCAAGACAGATTATGCCCTTTTGGGTATGACGGTACCACAAAATAGTTTGTCCACCGATCTAAATTCTAACACTGTGAAATAAAGATACTTTCTAACCCTTTTCAAAATGTGAGTCACGCATTGCCATAAACAGCAATGTTTGATTGTCAATTTCCAAAGGATTGAACAAAGTATTTCGCTCCATTAAAGCGAGATTCTTCTGCTGAAACTTGAGACAGCTAAGAGTATCCAGTGACAATATGCATTGACCCAAACCCTATTCTGAAACAGTGTCAATCAAAACTCACATTTATCGAGAGGACGCAATGGCGTCACAGCCACAGAACATACAATTTACAGTGATAAACATGTAGTTATTAAGACTGGTTTTTCGTTGAAAATCATATTTTCATTTGTGACAAAACAAACCGCAAGAAACCAATGATAAATACAATGAAAAAATCTTTTCTTACTAATTATTTTTTTTCCATTGCATCAGTTCTAATTAAAATTCTTGTCAACTACCATGACAAGTCAAATCAACTTTCCGCCAACTGGCATCCAGTCTCCTACTCAAAATTAGAGTATGGTTGAGTGTTCCGGTGTGGAGTGGGGTGGGGTGAGTGGTCTGATGCGTTCGCTTTTACAAAAGTACTGAGATCTCTCTTCTGCCCGCGTGGGTTTTAGTTTCGGGCTCGTCCATACACTGAACATATTCATATACGCTAGTAAATAAATAAAGCACGATGAGTTTTTGTTGTTTTTCAAGTCCGAAATTTGTGCGAGAGTTAGATTTGGCTCAGATATATTCACAACATTCCATTTGGCCACTGCATTGGCATACTTGACAAGTGTCAAAAAGGTCATTAGAGAAGCATATATATATATATATATATATATATATATATATATATATATATATATATATATATATATATATATATATATATATATATATATATATATATATATATATATATATATATATATGTGTGTGTGTGTGTGTGTGTGTATGTTTGTTCTGAATGGCGGAAAGAAATACGTTGATGTGGCGTATGAATATGTCATGGTCGTAAGGCCTATATATCTGTTCCTACAAAGCATGAAACGAATCTTTCCCCGACTCGCAACAAAACAGTTTTGTGTTTATTGCATTTTCAATCTTTGCATATTCTCTTCAGTTTTTGTATGCTTTAAAATTATGAAAAATATTATTGAACCTGAAAAATCCACCCTACTGACGTTACGTAATCGGGGTTAGGCCAAGGCATATATGCAGCAATTCTATAATCATCCTGTCCGCATTGCTGAAATGGAGATTTAGTCTTTACTTTTAAGTGTTTCAAAAATGTACTTGATATACGAATTAAATTAAACCGCAGTCAATGGAGTTTTCCTTACTATTCTAATGAAACATAATTTTGGGAATAGTAAGTGACCTTTTCTTTATACAACATACATACTCCATACACACACTCTATTTTCCATACCAATGGCATGGTTAGTTACGGTAAAAAAAGCGCTTAATAAATTCAAATTTAATCAGAAAGCTCATTAGTTTACAGTACTTTTAACCTGTATATTTTTTTATTTATTAAAAAAAACCCAACAAATAATAGTATAACAAGATGTCATCTTTGCGTCATATTAAAAACCTTTATATTCGCTAAAAGTTTCATAATTTATTGTACGATTTACTAAGCAAATTCGATCACACAGTAATAATAATCGACAAATTGAAGTTCACATTCCTATATGTGCTCCTTATAAATATAAACATCAAAATCCGTAGACCGAAGTTTTGACATTCTGAATCTGAAATTATGTTTGGGTGATTGTGGTTTTAATTATTTTTGTATATATCTATATATATATATATATATATATATAGATATATATATATATATATATATATATATATATATATATATATATATATATATATATATATATATATACACTCACACACACACACACAATGTGGAACGTCTCTTCTCTTTGTCATCGGTACTGCATCCGGAAACGGTGTCCATAGCTCAATAGGTTTCCTTTCTTCTCCGATTTTTGAAACCTTTTTATTTAAGGTCATTTCATCCTGAATTATGCACTATGTATCAATTAACAAATTAATCTGTTCTTAGATATTTCAAGCTGTAAATAGCGGCAAGTACTAGTTGAATACAGTCTAGAATTGTTGGTCAGGAATTAAACATGGAGTACAATCAGGAATTAAATATGGGATGGGGTACAATCAGGAATTAAACATGAGGTACATTTTTTTGTCAAATGTGAGGCATTATGACCATACCATGAATTTTGACATGACTCACTGAGTCTTTCTTCTACTTTTTAAACATTGCAATACAAGATTTCAACATCAATGTACATGCCACCACCACCACCCCTCTCTCTCTCTCTCTCTCTCTCTCTCTCTCTCTCTCTCTCTCTCTCTCTCTCTCTCTCTCTCTCTCTCTCTCTCTCTCTCTCTCTCTCTCTCTCTCTCTCTCTCTCTCTCTCTCTCTCTCTCTCTCTCTCTAACTCTAGTTCATGGTCCTACATACCGTGAAATGGACCTCAACTGCTTGACGCTCATTGAAGTACTCTATCATTACCTAAAGTGGATCAAAGCAACAGTCTGTGTGTGTGTGTGGTGTGTGTGTGTACATAGTTAGCATAATAGCCAGTGAACAAAAATAAAGGGTTAGTCAAATTTCTAGAGACGAATCACAGTATGTGTGTGAATGTGTGTGTGTGTGTGTATGTACGTTTTTCTGTGTGATTATATCTTAGCTTGAGTGAGTGTTTCTGCACAACCTGGAACCTCGGATGTGGGTGAGTACTTGGCATATTCCTTACAAATTGTTCATTCGATGTTAATTAGGTCTGAATCACAAAGCTCCGAAGACTTGCATTGTACATTGGATTACTGCCCTTACACCATGAATTTAGTAGTTATATGTACAATTTGTTTTACATGAAAGCTATAGGCCCTATATATATATATATATATATATATATATATATATATATATATATATATATATATATATATATATATAATCATAATGCAAGCTACACTAACTGGTCCCTATATACGTAATATCCGTCCACACGGAAGTATAATAATCAGTTAAGTACCAGGACAGGATTCAGTTTGAGTGTTTTATTAAGTTACCTCCCGCACCTGCGTTATCGGTAAGACTGATATAACGGTAGGCGAAGTTATGTAAGCACATTACTGTTCAGACAAACTCAGTCATCATGGAATGATACAGAATTTTCGTGTCTTTGTTGTGGTCATCCGGCAACTGATAGAAGGTTAGTCAGAATATAATACGTTCGCATTCAATGTAATTCATAGGCATTCATATCTGTGTTTGGTGTGTTTATATACAGGTAGTTTCATCGCTTTTATCTGGTAATTAGTTTTCAGTATTTTTAAGGCACATCAACAGGTCAAGTTGGTATCAAGATAAGTTAATAAGAAGAAAATATCTTGCAAAAATACACATTGAAACAGCTAATCAGGGCTAACACGATTGCATGAATCGAGAAATCCCTGTGATCTTGACTCTGACAAACTTAACAGTTAGCTAATGCTTCTTTGATCTGAGATATGATTCATGTCTCACACAATTCTTTCCCAGTTCTCAACATAATTCTAGACAGCGGAAGATGGTTCTTTCCATTCTACCCACACTTGATGAATATTCATTGATATTACCTTTTTGTATTATTCCCATCAAAATGTTTTTGTCACTATCACACATAAGTATTTTAGCCGTTTTTAGTATTGAGACTGTGATATGTCACTTATCCCAATGTGACTGAAATCACATCTTCATAGTCCTACGTGTAGATCTGTCACACAAAAGTTCGTGATTTGGTGAATTTTTGAAATTCCCAGTTCATTTATTTCTAGTATCCTATCATAAAGAGCATTGCATGTTCGTGTTAGGGAGAGTTATCATTAGTAATGATATGTTCCAAATGACGTATGTCACTTCCAGCAATCGTAAACTTATGATTTGATTGGTGAAACTCAAGGTCAACAGAAGATGCAAGATTATTGGTGTCGATCTTCCTCGTATGACTGTAGATCTGTTTTAATAAGATTGCTTCTTATCCATATTCAAAAGGAATACAATACGAAATTACAGTCGATAAATACAGTTGTCTATTGATGTATGTAAAATAGATATCTTAAATAATTATACTGACACTGTGCGCCGTGAGAGTCGTAAATATAATACATATATTATTTTCTTACGCCGCGGACCTTGTCTGGAACTAATAAAACATTGTGACTATATCCAGTATCCAATATACACGCTGATCGTTCCCGAGTTTGTGCTTGGCAGAACAGCTATAGACTTAACAAAGCCTATCTCGTTATATTCGATAACTGTACGCACTACAAAACACTGGAACCATCTGATATTAGTACTTCTACTTTACAGATCAACCATCACTTGTTGTCTTTTAGGAGTGGTGATGAAATATCGTTACTTTCTTTAAGCAGTAGTTACATTTAGTGTTGGTGGTACAGGATGCAGTAAGAATAGTCGTTTTGTTCAGTCCTTCCATAGCAGTCGAAGTGCTTTTCTGCCATAACTGTCAGAAACCTTTAGTGTGAAAATTATCCAATTCTTCTTATTGTACATTATTACTTATAGACCATTCACGTAAGTGGGATATTTCAATTACCTCTCACAGATAACGTTGCAGGAGGATAAGGAATCAAACACAGACCTACATTTAAATAAGCTCATGCAGATCAAGTGAGATACAAACATTTGATTCTTCATTTGCATCATTTGTGTATAAATCTTTCTCTGACATGTATTATTATTATTGATTTTTGTTATGGTTATTATTATTATTATTATTATTATTATTATTATTATTATTATTATTATTATTATTATTATTATTATTATTATTATTATTATTATTATAAAATACCACAAACAATACCTAGCTAAAGCTAAGAATAAATAAAATAAGAGGAAACGTCGCAACCTTATCAATGATTCTAATTTTGTTCGACTTGCGGAATACATTTGTTTGGTTTTTTTGGTGGTTTTTTTCTCCCTTTTTCTCGTCTAATAATCTCAAACTTTCTTAATACGTTTTACCACTTTACTATCGAAAAAGAAAATATATTAGTGAATTAATGAACAGTGTCAGTCCCGCTCTCGAATTTGATAGCGTTTTGTGCTTCCATAATTTGCCGATTAATGAGAGAATGGCCTCATTGTAGGTACTACATAAAAGGAAAACTTTGCAGGGATCAGGAATACCAACTTTAAAATTCTTAAAGAAAGTTGAAAAAATAAACTTTGAAAAAATATACATGGGCATATGATTGCAAAGTATATAAATTTGCAAGTAACAACTGTAACTGACTTAGACACTATGTGGCGAAGAGGTTGCTCACATTATTTCGGAAAGATACATTTATATTCACAATATGAGTAATATTTCAGTGGAACACTGTATGTACATTGTATATTGTGTTTGACGAAATGTAAGGGAGAAAACTGCATTGCATATACGTACGTACCAGTGATGAAAGGACTAATAAGTACACGAAATGATAATGCAGCTCAAATGGTAATTGATTTTTATTAACTAAGACAGATTGCGATAGGTATGAAAACTTTGTACTAACTGATGTTAATAGTTTTTCAGCCATGTTAGAATGGCTATTTAATCGCACTGGCTAAAACATTATTTACTTGTTTGTTCTAATAGACGATATAAGGCACTTAACTGTAGAAATATATTATTGTATGATCTTTTTCGAATGTCAGTTAGGTTAAACATGGATACGCGAAATGGTAGGCATATTCTACTATTGACCAGTGGGATATCTTTATGTGTATTCTTTACTTTTTCTCTTTCTTTGTGTCGATATATATGCTTAGACTATTATGTCCAAATGAGTTTTTTTTTACAAATATACAGAACTGTATAGATAAATTATCTTTGCCCTATCCTTTAATTTATCCGATAAATGTATTGTTAACAATCTACTTATGTAAAGGCGTTAAATGTACCTATGTAACATCATTTCAAGTATTTTTTTTATGATTTTGTAAATGATACACGCACGATGTATTTGTACAGGATGCTTACACAAATACATCTTAATTATTTTCAAATGCTCGTTGTGAGAAGTATGATTATTGGATCTGATCAACGTACATCAACTGCGCCTCAGCTATCCGTGGAAAATGTATTATCTTGAAATTAAAGAGCATAGTTGGAGACAGAAAATCCTTTTCATACGGAACGTTTAGATTTTGTTATCGACAAATGAAGAAAGTCTAGGTTTTAATGATATTAATAATTCATACATATGTCACAACTATTTATATGATCATCCCATAGTACTACCCCATTTCAATGTTTTAAATTTAAAAAGGAACCAGGTTTCTGGAAATTCAATCATTCCTTGCTTTTACTACTACTGGTACTACTATTGTCAGACGGTTGATGCAGCAAGTCATTGGGAAATTTGTTAAAATTTGTCTTGGAGTCTATTACTCCCTGGTTGAAGTTAACAAAGGAAAAGATTCTATCAACATATTGTGTTCTGTTTTGCACCCCATCTTATGCACGGTTTTTATTAATGTTGCAAGTACTATATTAATGCAATCACTATCTCAAAACAGAATCGACGATCATGGACAAAATTAAGCTATGTTGTTTTTCAAGGATCATTACAATGTACAGTAATGGATTAAAGTCAAATACAAAATATAGATATATCAAAGATTATGCATACATCTCCATATCAACCATTTTTGTGCAGGCACTCAATGCTGCTCATACAATTTACATGGCGAGGTAGGCTGATTCTAATTTTTAATTGCCGCAGAAGGTATTATTTAGAAGATAGTGGCGACGTACTTGCCAGACCGCTAGTTCGGATAGTAAGCATAATGGAGGGATTAAATGCCCACTACGGAACCGACTGAGACGTTAGCCACCAAGTTTCTATCTACTAGTAATTGCTGTAGAGTTCATGTTACAACTATCTGAATCTATACACGCATATATTCTCGCTTGATCGTTGCTTATTTTTAGCTTCTTTTTCTTGTTTGGTATTACGGGTGACGGGTGGCTGCTAATCTGTATAAATGCATCGGGAGTTTATAGGAAAGTCTCTTAACGCTGGCACGGAGACAGCATTATGTTAGTAGCATTCTCTACGTCTATATTATTATCAATATTAAGAAAACAAATGCTTCATGTCACATGAAACCTTGTTTGAACTGATATCATGGATCAAAGGTCAGGAGGCGAATAACTGACGGATAACTTTACCAAATGGGAAAACGACGCAGAAATAAGCCCAATGAGAAATATTCGCGTTTTAATTTAAAATATATTTGAAACTGCGCAAACTATTCCTTTAATTAAGCAAACCGAAAGGGGTTAGATTATCGAAGCATTTAAATTTCAAAAATAGATATAGGTTAATTTGTTATGAGGTACATGGAATACGACGAGAAACGATGGAGTATAATCCTTAACTGTTGGGCTTTTAGAACATTACGAAGTTGGTCATTTGGGAGACTGTGCGTGTGTATTCGTGGATGTTCGCGATGGAAGTAGCGAAATCGCATGAATGATGAATATCTCGTATAAATGTTTCATATAAGAAACATTTGTACCCAAGCCTTTTGTATAGCCTTTAACTCATCAGGAATCCCATGCGTATGTAATATTTTAGAGGTTAGACGGGTGGTTTAAACAGGTAGGTTAAATAGATGAGCTTCACTGGAATACCTTATAATGGTATTCTCTAATCGCGCAAAAAAAAAAAACCACCCTGAGAATGTGAAAATAATTATTTTTAAAGTTTCACGACAGCAATATAATAATTTCCACAATTTTATTAATTACGAGTACTCGCGATATTTTCTAATTGTTTTGTTTAACAATATTCACATATTCTTCATTAATTATTCTTTTCAATAAGAGGGATATGCATTGTACTTTCTTTGGATAACATGCCATGCTATTTATTTAATTATCACAATGGCGGAGGTTGTTGTAGGATTTGACACTATTTTTTCCAGTACAATATAGGCTAAAAATGGCGTCCAGTGTCAATGGTACAGGAAGAACTCGGAATAACCCCAGAAAGTACAATCGACCCACGATTAGTTACTGGCACGCTTTCTCACGTATCCACATTGGCCAAGCCCGAGACTCGAACAACGGTAGATGTAGTGTAATAACCCCGACTGTAGCATTTTCTGCCTGCAATGTTTCCTTTTTGTTGTTGTTGGGCTTAACGCCATTTTCAGCACACGATAGGCTATTCATGGCGGCCAGAATTAATGGTGGAGGAAGAAACCCGGATATCACCAGAAAGAAACACCGACCCACGAGAAGCTACTGGCAAGCTTTCTCACATATCCACATTCGCCGAATCCACGTAGACAGAGGTGAGATGAAAGTGATCCATAGCTGACAGCGCTTTAGACCACTCGGCCACTCGTCGGCAATGTTTTTAACAATCTGTTTGAAATAACCAAATTGTGCATTGGAAATAATCAAATGAATCTTTTTCTCAAAGACATTGCTCAGAAAAGGGAAACATTTATAATTTTGTTTTACCTATAAAATGTATCTGAACACTTGTACATATGATACGTATATATGTTTTAGTGTATTTGTATGTGTGTATGTATGTATGTATATATATATATATATATATATATATATATATATATATATATATATATATATATATATATATATATATATATATGTGTGTGTGTGTATATGTGCATGTGTGAGTATATGTATATATATGTATATGTGTATGTACATATGTGTGTATGTATGTGTATATATATGTATGTATGTGTGTATGTGTATATGTTTGTGTGTGTATATGTATATGTATATATATATGTATATGTATATGTATGTTTATATATATATATATATATATATATATATATATATATATATATATATATATATATATATATATATATATATATATATATATATATATATGTTCTTTTATGTTTACAATGTTTTACTCTATATCAGTATTTTAATTTAGATGTATGGACTATGCAGTCTGAAATAAAGAATTGTTATTCTTCTTATTCTTATATACGATTAGTCTGTTTACACTTAAATAGGTTCCTACCCAAGGCAGAGGGTATCTCTCTGATAACAAGAGTAGAGAAGTTACTTCCGTAACCGTATTGCTCTCGTGATGTAAACAAGGTTGACTTATAGGCAGTCGACCGCTCCATCGGCCTAAGTTGTTAGAGCGTCCGCCTCTTATGCGAGAGGTTCGAACCCCACCTGCATCTGTTCGATTGGAATTAACAGGTTAGTGTTAGGTCTAGTCTGTCTAGTCTCAGGAAAATGAGATTTGGTGGACATGCTGCTACATGTCTGCGGTATATGCCCAGTGCCTGAAATCACTTAGCTGACACACTGCAGACATCGTAGTAATAGGACTCAAATGACATGCAGGCACAAGCTAGCTGAGTTCCGTTATCCATGAATTTCATATTTTAGGGTTAATATGTACATTACATAGATTGTTTTGTAAAGTGCACTTGTATTCTGTTTTATTCCAGTGCTCTTTATGTCATATCCATAATTACTTTTATCACTCTAAACGAAAACAAACATAGCATGTTATGAAAGACAATACATATATGAAATATTTAAGTGCAGCTGACATATACAAGTAGATTACATCATGAAAGCATATTACTTCAACGTTCTAGCTTTGCATATTTGAATATAAATTACAATCAATATATTTGATAAACATAATAGGCTGTAATTTCTAAACAATGACGTATAATAATAAGTATGTAAGTATTGGAGTCAATCAACTACAATTAGTTTTAATGAATAAAACAATCCTCAAAACACTACTGATATTTAATTATATTATATATATATATATATATATATATATATATATATATATATATATATATATAAATATATATATATATATATATATATATATATATATATATATATATAAATCTACCCAATGGTATAATTCCCAATTGCAACACTTTTCCTGATATTATTCAAATTAATAAAATGAAGAAATTTCATACCTTAATCTGGTCGCTCTAAATGTCCAGGATTTTGGCTCCTGTCCATAGTAACTTTACTCGTCACTGCCAAAGTTTTGCATTCCATATGGACGCTTTATACAGACTTATTGCAGGTATCAGAAGTGCAGGAGCTTTTACACCACTATGACGATCATATTGCTAACATGGGTATGTGTTCTACAGTGAATTTCATTTAATGAGTTTTAGCAAAGTCAACTTCAGATAGTATATTTTAGGTATTTATCATACTAAAAATCTAAACTTATTTAAAGCATAAAAAGAAAGAAATAATTTTATGTCATTTCGTGACAATGTTTATGCCGCCATCAGTTTTAAGTGTACGTGCATCGTAAAATCAATACATGCTATCATCTTATTTAAAATTTAAATCTTTCCTGGTGTATGTTATTACCATCGGCTAATTGTTATGTATGCTTAACTTAATTGTTTCTTTGTAAGTTTTACGTAATTTTTATTTCATGACATACTATTGTAATATAAGTGAATGTTGGACTGATCTTGTCCAAAACTGAATTTATTTCTGATTGACCTGATTGATTTATTTTTATTTCAGTTTATGTAAGCAACTAACAGATAGCTAAATTATTCTCTTTGTTTATGTGTGTGTGTGTGTGTGTGTGTGTTGGGGGGTCTCAAGTGCGCAAGTGGTCTAAAAAAGCTCACCGTTTTGGACCACTGCCGTCTCATCTCTCTCTCTCTCTCTCTCTCTCTCTCTCTCTCTCTCTCTCTCTCTCTGCGTGGGTTTGAGTCTTCGTCTCAGCCAGTGTAGGTAGGAAAAAATCTTACTGGCAGCTTCTCGTTGGTCGGTGGTTATTTTTAAAGTTTTCCAGGGTTCGTCCTCCACTATTTATACTGGCCGCTATGAATAGACTAACTTGTGCTAAACCCTATTACAATAACAACTCACATTGTATGACCTTAATATCAGGATTGTTATTACTAGAAAAATTCAATATCTTTATTTGGGTCAAATGTCTTGGAGTATTCTAAGTGAATTATACATAATCCAGGCTTTTGTTTTATAAACGTCAGATCATTCGAGGATGTTATTTTCCGTTAGGTTGTCTCAGAAAATGCTAATTGTGACCTGAGGTCAAGTAGAGAACTATATAATCTTGTGATTGTGAGGACTTGGTCATTCGTGCTTTAACATATAGCTCTTCCACATTGTAGCATGTTGTGACCACTTGGGCTGAATTCTATTTTCTTCAAATTATTGATTTCAAGTTATTGTTTTCTCTTGAAATTCAAAAACGCTCTAATAAGATTCCTCGATAAAGACATTTACTGGAATTCTTATTGAATTCAAACCAGGAATTTTATTATCGTGATTCAACAATAGATTGTTGACACATCAACACTATATAAGCAGTAACGGACACATCATCGCGTTCAATTTTTAGATTTCTTCTAGACTTGTGCAGAGTTTTATTCAGGACTATAAACTGCTATTACTTGTGTCGGTAATTCTTGGATTATTTTGAGATTTAATTAGCAATACCGTAAGTTACTTTTTCTCGTTTTCATTTTATATTCCTAGAAAATAAATTATTTGTTAAATTTTACAAATCTTATTCTCTTTCACTGTTTTCTATTACTTATTGTATTAGCATAGACTCGTAACATAATGCGGATCTCTTATGATAGAACCCTTCGGTCTTTATAAAGCATACAATGTCTATTAACAATGGTTGTGTATCACATCACTATCTTGAGGGGTTGTGTGATATGGAATATTCCCATGAGTCCAGACAACAAACGTCTCATCATGCTGTTCAACGGATTATCTGCGCTTACATCTTTAATGACAGGTGACTAAAACAAGTAAATATAAACAAAAAGCAAATAAGCAGAAGTTTAGAACAGTGTCACGTACACAATTATGGAGTGGATGAAAACTTTAAAAGGGCTTTTCTTGATGTTTATTCACTTGAAATCGTGTCTGAATATTCTCGACGTTGACATAGCATAGGGCCAAAGACTGGGATGGCTTAAAGTTTACGTTTTTTTACTTGATGATCTCCCTTATGCTGCAAATTGAAATTATTGAATCTGGAAAACACTACATGTATAACACTCCCAAAACGAAACGCATTACCAGGAAATATAATACACACATTTCGTTCTTTGTTTCGCTAATTAGTCTGGCTAGATGTCGCATGATGAAGTAGTCAGTTAAAGCTGGGCGAGGATTCCATTCAGGCATTTTGTTAAAATTGTCTTCTGCATTTGCATGATAGGTAAATCAAGTGTAAATACAAGCGACAACAATAACAATTAATGATACATAATTATCATGTTCTCGTTGCCATTATCAAATCAGTTGAAATATTTTATTTCGTAATTGGTATGTTGGGATTAGGTTACACGTTCTCACTAGTTTCAAACAATATTTTCCCTACAAATTTCTGCACGTTATGCATGGATAGCGGCAGACAGTTTTAAACTAGGTTTGTCTGGTGCAATATATAATCTTGTACAACTAAAAGTAGGCTTATTATGTGCTGTATATAATCTATCAAATTTATGTTGTGTATTGACATAAGTAGGCGGATTGCATACATTAACCAGAGGATTAGATATAGGTGTTTATGTCATGGTAACTCATGAGTCATATCGAGTCGACTTAATAAGAGTAGCGTGCCTTGCCAATCCACAGACAATAGAAGTCTTTCAGAGCTAATATCTGCAGGATTCGACATCACACGGGATTTCGTCTCGACCATGACACATATAACCCGGAACAATAGGGGTTTGCTTAAGAGATATGATTTTTGTTCCAAACAATTTCTTTGCAGTACGCGATCTATTTCTAGACACGAAGATGTGGATTGTTGCATTCCATTCATGAAGAATATTCTCCTTGTACAAATTGCAATCAAACTTTATTATCACATTTCTGTATTACTTATATTACAACAGATTCATATCAGACCGCACCTGTGGCATAGTGGATAGAGCGTCGCCTCTGAGGCGAGTGTCGCGGGTTCTAACCCCGGCCGAGTCATACCAAAGACTTTTAAAAATGGTAATAACAGCTGCCTCGCTTGGCATTAAGAGTTTAGGGTTTGGACTGGTCGGACTGGTGTCAGGCTAATGTGAATGAGTGGGACATCATGCTACATGTCTGCGGCATGATGCTCCATGCTAGACATCACTGTAAACTGTTACACTGCAGGCATCGTAGCGACATGACTAAAAAATTGTAAAAGCTAAGTTAAAAGTCTAAATCACACACACACACACACACACACACATTCTTATCACGATTATAAATTATCATTCCTTAGGCTTAACATGAAACTCTTACATATTTGCTATGCCAAATTTCACCCATATTCAAAACGGGAGCACTGTACACATATACTAGCGATAATAAAACAAGTGTTTATGATGTTGCCATGGTAACTGGTCTGTACCAAAGGTTTTTCAAACAATAAGTATTTAGAACTGATATGTTTAAAAATCTGATAATTAAAATATGTCTAGAAATTGATATTAACTAGTCAATGTCCAATTTTATATTACTTGGAATGGACTTAAGTTTGAATTTGGAGGATATGGTAGAACAAATTTATTCCAAATTGAAAACATTACTTTGATATTTTGATATAATTGATTTTGCCAAAATATGTTCATCTTTCTTGATGCTCTGCCAAGTCCTCCATCCCAATGAAATGAACTGACTGCATTATTTTTCAAGTTTCTTTGGGGATGGGGGTGGCAAAATGTATTTCCAGCATCCGCAACAAGTTGAAATAAACTATTCGAAACAATAATTTTGAAGCTTCAATTCCTGTAGGAACAGTCATGTAAAGTGTTTCAAACACCATGGGTTTTCTGTGTATTTGTTTGTCTTGCCTATATTTGTATTTGCCTTTGAAAGGGACTGATTAAGAGTCGATAGTAGTTGTGCATTGTTCGTTGTCAGTTTCTTGCCTTTATCTTAATCAATCCCTGACAGGCTTGACACGCTTGATCAGTTGCTGGATCCAGTGTACTTGAAATGACTGTTAATCGTCAAATGTTTTGTATTCGATATATATATATATATATATATATATATATATATATATATATATATATATATATATATATATATATATATATATATATATATATGATGGTTTGTGGGAAATATGTTTTTTACTTTTTAGATAATTATCTGGACAATTTGGATGCATTATGGTTAGGATTACCAAGCGGAAATAAATCTCTGAAATAATTAATACTATATTTTGTATGATGCTATTTATTCTTTACTAAAGTTGATTTTTTTAACGATCGATTTTCAGGAATACTTGTCTTAAGATATTCTTACTTTAATGATCTTGGACAATTTTAAATCATAAACGAGTTGTTAAAGAAACGGTGTTGTACTTACTAAACGCTTTCCTGATGAAATAAACTGCACAACACAAACTAACAATTTATTCAGTACTTTGCTCTTATTTTGATGCTAAAAGTAAAGAGATAAAGACAAAATTAAATGTTTTGTGAAACGTGTAAACAGTTTCCAGATAATAATCAGCTAAACGTCGCCAGTTAGGGTTATACATGATGTGATGCGAGCGATGATATGAAACCCAAATGGTAAATAACACTTCGTCCAGGCAGTGCAATTGATGCAAATATATAGACCAACTCTTTCGATCTGGTCAAACGTTGTTCAAATTAACATATTTGATTAGCTTTAATTTTAAATTTCAACATATAGATATTGTCACAGGTCAGTTTTATGAAAGATTAAGTAATAATGGTATATTCACATTGTGAAAGGAGGGAACAGAACACACGGAACACTTATTCTGTGACTGTTCAATTAATGAAGCTTTTTGAAAATAACTTCTGCAATGAAACCTAACTTACGATATAAATTTCAAGATTGTATAAAAAATATGTTTTTATAAAAGATGACTACGTTCTAAGCTTGCTGTCAAATATCGCGCATAGAGATCACGCTGTGTATCAAAAATTTACAAATTATACTAATTATAAAAATTGTGTTTTATGATACATGAAGGCTGGAAACATCGCTAAAGAAAAAACGAGTTTAAGAAAAGTATATCCTTTTGATAACATTGGTTTGATTTCTTAGTTTTTTCTTTTCTTTACTAAGAAATAAATAAACAGGCAATTTGATATTTTAGAAAGTGTCTTAATAATGCTATTCTAGCTATGAATTTTGTTAAACAAAGGTCCATTTTACACTTTTCTCCTTTCTTCTAACGTACTAGCTACTCATCGCTTGACGTCCAATGTACATGGTGAATACGTTTGATTTCCTTGGGTGTTACCCTACTTCTTACCATAACAATTCTCAAAACTCTTTCATCGTACATTTTAAAAAAAAGAAATCTTGTTAAACCTTGGGTACAAGTTTGAAGATGTTATTATCAAAATATAATATGTCTAAAACTCATGTCTCAGTTTTTTGATCATCACTTTTGTTTTCGTTTTAATCATTTTTATATTTTTAAGCGACTCTTCAGTATTTCAATGCGCATCATAAAGTGCAATTTTCGCCCCAAACAGGAACCGATAAACTGCAGATACGAAGATAGGTGTTAGCTTTCCCAGGCCATATTTTAGTTTTAATTCCGCATTAAAGTATAACGTACTTTATATCTGCGTTTAATGATATTTGGCATGGGAAGGAGCATCTGGTGACACATTTGGACATATTATTTTAGACATGCTAATTCTGTGCAAAATACTTGTTTGCTTTGCTTATAAAGAAATAATTAAACTGCTAACGTATCAGGTTACATCTATAAATATTTTTTTAAAAAAAAATTGTATCATATGTTATTAGTACTTGGAGTTAAAATCGTATTGGGTTAAAAATATAGATGAGATTTACCAATGATTCATGGTAAATAGTCTTATTGAAACAAACACATGGATGAAATTTACCAATCATGCATTATATAAATAATATTAGAAATTATCGCATTTATTGAATTCAGTCTTGTATGTCAAATGATTATTGTGATACCTTTTTTCTAGTATCATCGTCTTTCAGTCGATCATGGGTTGTTGTCCATTAAATGGATATGGACGCATTTACGAAGAGGAAAGAGAGCATCTTATCCGAAAGGTAAGTGTATAAAGTTGTCAGAATATGTTCAAGGTTTTTATGACTTTAATATTATAAATGATTTCGTGCATGAACCATTTTAATGAACAACTAAAACAACTAAACGATGATTATATTTATATCAAATGATGTTTTTGGAAAGAAAATTATGGATGATGCATTTGGCTATCTGTCGATGAATGACAAGCACATAGATATATTATGTTACATCTATATATATATATATATATATATATATATATATATATATATATATATATATATATATATATATATATATATATATATTATTTCTGAAAAAGATTTCATTCCCATAATGCCATCTGATTCTCGTTGCAGAGTTCTGCAGAGTCCAATTTATATGTGTGAGTAATAATATTAATCAGCTTCTTTATAAAACAGTGGATTTGAATGTCCGAATGATAATAATGTTACGGCCTCTAAATTTCGTCATTTTGCAAATTGTTTAAATTCTTGGTAAACTGTATGATTCTTACATTTCAAATTCACATATTACGTCTATTTTGTTTGATCACTTTTCGCAAGGACCTTACGACGAATATTGCGCTAATTGTGTTTACATCGCTGTTAAATATGGCAATCAAAACGAGATATTCCTGTCAGAATGTTGAAAGACATAACGTACAATTGTCGGTTGTCGGTGCACTATCACTACTGTCTGACGTTGATTTGTCCTTTTAAATGAAAAGGCATATGCTGATTTTTAGTTTTACGACGGTACTATCTCTGTTTATCTACGTCATATAGAACATAGCAATCAATAAAACATAGTATGTTTGTATATTATGCAGAATATGTATAATACAGTATTCCAAAATCAAAGAGTACAGCTTAAATAGACTGTGTTAATACGTCAATTACAGAAATCATTTAACAACACAATGACATCATTAGATTTATATATATATATATATATATATATATATATATATATATATATATATATATATATATATATATATATATATATATATATATATATGTGTGTGTGTGTGTGTGTGTGTATGTTCTTACAAGTGTAAACAAAGGGTGAAAGTTTTCTTTAGAAAGAAATTGAATGAAAATACAAGGTTCTATATTATTTACTTGTTGGATGAGATTGAAAACTTAAATTTTAATATACCAACTTGCTTTTTCCGACATCGGAAAAGTAGAAAGGAAGATATAGATTGAAAAGACAGAACTCCCTAGGTCAGTCATGCAAAAATTACAAAAGTCAAAGTATATGGGTATATAATTGAAACAAAGACAAACGTTGTGTTTAATGCATGCCACTTTCGTGACTCTCTTTTGAGCATAAATGATATTAGTGGACTAAATATTTGCTATGTATTTACAGCATAACATAGCTATTTGGACAATTGTTATAGAGCTAAACGTGATAAGAAATTGAACAATGAGACATAGCGTATAATACATAACTTTACTCAGGCTGCAACTAACATAGATAATATATAACAAGACAACTTGTTCGGATTTCGGATTTATAACAAATCTTTTGATTGTGATACATACACAATGTTTATTGGAGAATGACTTGAATGAGGAAAGAATTATGATTAATATATGCGTGTTAAGATCAAATTACTGGACATATAACACAATCTGCACGAACCTAATAATACACCAAATGTAATTACAAATAAATATCCTTGCACAGTACTAGATAAAGGTGAATGATTCACAATAGTTTCACACAACGAAAATAATGTTTTACTGAAATATTAAAAAATGATGTATTTTGCTCATATTGTAAAATGTATTCACTCAAATAGTGAAAACGTATGTGCTTTATTCAAATAATAAGATGAAGAAAATAAAGCGACAGTTATCATACACCATATCTTTACAGTCCCAAAATATTGAGTTACAAAATTCAAAGTTAGCCCAAAGCTAAACGATTACATGCATGAAGTAACATAAAGCAAGCGACAGTTATCATACACCATATCTTTACAGTCCCAAAATATTGATTTACAAAACTCAATATTAGCCCAAAGCTAAAAGATTACATGCATGAAGTAGCATAAAGCAATCCGTCACTAGCAGACTTGGCTACCAGTTACACTGGTCAATCAATCAGTGAGCATTTCAGTTAGTCACTGACCACAATTCAACTCCTTGTTCAATCAAACAATCAGCGTCCATCAATCGGTTATAAATGCCCGATCATCTTCTAGTCGACCAGCAACACTGTTCGCTCAGCTCTACGGCTGCTGTGGTTCAGCTTTGCATCTGCTATAGTCAGCTCCTCTCATTAGCTCTACAGCTGATATCATGTGGACTCCGATCAGCTGAAAATGCATCTAATACCGTATACTATGCACGATACGGACATATAAGATAACACGTAATGAAGTTATCAACGGTAAGCTATACAAATTGCATTATCGGCACAGAATTACAAAGCAATAAACATCCAGCCTGTATAGACTTGTTGGGATGCTGAGAGATGTTTCTGTTTCCCTAGAAATCTATGAGCCATAGCGACATCTATTACTTTATGTACATTTATATAACGTGGATTATATCCAGGATATTTGAAGCTATACCTAATATTTTTAATCTGATGGTAGTAATTAAAGAATACTAAGAAGATTTATAAACGTTTGAAAATAAAATGTGTCGCCTGTAAAGAATAATCCTACTAGTGCATATGTTTCTTTCTTTTAGTCTTCTTGCTTTAGACCGCTTGGTTTTAATGTTCTAAGGCGGCGTATCCAGTAAGATTACTTTTCCTTCCTGGTTTCGGATCTCCAGCTGGGGTTGTTAGCAATTGCGATAAGTGTTATTTCACTGAAAGTGTGGCCAGGGGAGGAGAATTGTTCTGCGACCGGGCTTCTGTACAGCTTCTTTGTCTTCCAATCAGGTCTATGAAGGTTTATCCTTTTGTGTTGCTTTTAGTTTCTCCAACATACAGAAGACTACAGATCTTAACGTGATGAGATAAATTACATTCTCTGTTTTGAACATTTTGTTTGGACCATGTATGTTTAGTTTTTTTTCTAGTCACTGAGCTAATGAATGTCATATTCTATTCTCTATCATATTTTAACAAGTGTTGCATCTTTTATCGCCACAGGGTCCATATTGACTAGGGTGGTTTTGACTAGTGATTGGCGTTAACTTCGCCCTCACTAGGATGATATTGAGGTTTTTGGTATCCTTAGTATCCTTTAATTACTACTATAAGAATACAATATCCGTTTTAGAATTAAATATCCGGGATATAATTTGCTTTAGATAAATGTACACAAAGTAATAAATGTCGCTATGGCTCACAGATTTCTAGGGAAATATCAGTATCCGCAACAATTATATTCAGGCTATTTGAAACAAAATGCATCTATAGGTTTAATTCATGTAGAGGCAGCCATATAGAGCTTCAAAAACAACGTTTATATGTTGTTTTTGTTTGTTTTGTCTATGTTATGTATATGCCTTGAAAAAGACTAATTAAGAAGCGAAAGCGCTCAGGCTAGTTAGTTACTAGCCTTGCACTGTTCGTCGTCAGTGTATTGCATCTATCTCAATCAATCCCTGACATACGTCATCCATTGCTGGATTCAGTGCTTTTTAAAGTATTCGCCATATGATTTGTATTCTTTATATATATATATATATATATATATATATATATATATATATATATATATATATATATATATATATATATTAAAGAATATGACAAATATGAAATGACCTTAAGATTATGCAAACTCTATTGTTGTTCTCGTTTCTGCGTTTTTGTCTGTAAGATATACGAATTGTTCCTTAATTGCTATTTTGGAACATCATGAGCAGAAAAAGTAGTAGGTTGTACAGGTAACAAAATATGATTTTAATTATGGAAAACATGCAGTTTGTCGAGCAGACGCAAATATAGTCTTGAAGTGAATTTTTAGATTTATATACCATGATGAAAGACATCATACTATTGTTAATCTGACATTATGCTCATTCAATCTCTAAGAAATCATTTTACTCAGCTTAAAATTTTATTAGTAAACAAATTCCGTCTTCATTACAGAAAACTTCATGATCAGGAAGTAAAACTAACACAATACAAATCAAAGGTAGCGGAGTATGAAACGCTGGTAGAGGATCTGAAGACAGAGAAACAGAATCTTGTCATCAGGTAGTGTCCATTATTTGCGGTGAAATCTACTTCAATAAAGCATTGTAAACCCTGTAAATGACATCTTATATGAGAATAATATCAGTTTCTTTTCTTAATTTCACTTCATATACTCTCGCAACAAGCACATATCTGCAGAGAAATAATATCCCGGTTTCTTCCTCCACCATTAATACTTGCCACCATGTATAGCCTATCGATTGGTGAAATTTGGTGTTAAGCCCCACAACAACAACAGAAGCAGTAGAGAAATAATAAACATATAAGCAACGTGCGCGCAGTTCATAGTAAGTCATAATAGTTTCCAGATATAAAATGCATTGCAATGAAATAATTATAGACTTTTTCTTTACTCTTTTATGCATAATAATCATTTTTTATCTCAACAAACACTGATGAAGGTTTTGTAAAAGCTCAAATAAATACATGTGAATATAGTTTACAAAGTTAATAAAAATAACAAATGCATGTCCGTCATTTATTAGATATTATATATGTCTGATCATTAGCGTATTTCAAACCTATTAAGATTGTATATATGTTGTTTATTTGCTCTCTCAGGATATATTTCTGGATTTCTTTTTTTAATGTTTGCATTTGAAATAGTCTACACGATATGAATCATAGATTGATTTGCCGGATCTCTATCAGTCAGTTTCTCTCTTCTTTACTCTCTCTGTAATATATATATATATATATATATATATATATATATATATATATATATATATATATATATATATATATATATATATATATATATATATATATATATATATATATATAATTTCAAAGAAACTTTGAAACATTGAATACAGCTATAAATAAATGTTATGATATTCTAGGCTGAGTCAGATAAGCTCTGTGAAGCTTATTGACGGTAATCCTAACGTTGCGGACCTCAGTGACCCCAATCGCCCTGACAAACTATTAGTACAGTTTTCAGAACTATACGACAACCAATGGACTGATAGTTTCCAAGTGTTGTGTAAAAGCCTTGATCACTCGGAGGATGAGGCCATACAGGTTTTGCTGAAGATAGTTCTGGTAAAACGAAACATATTTAGATACATTTCTAAGCCTGCGGTTACATGAACTCTTTTGTAATGTATATTTGAATGTAAACACACATTTTAAGGTAGAAAGAAACACGACCAATATGCAGATCCGTGTTTTCGTCAGAATATCCTATTTCAACTGTTGAAACAGTGTCATGTGAATACATGATGTAGAAATGTTTATGTATTACATCCATCTTTCAGCTTCTTGCATTGCTTCCAATATTTACTAGTAGGTTAACGATATATTTGTACTTAGTTTATTTTGAAGATGTATGTCAGAAAACTAAAATCTCAGTTTTTCTCATCGTTACTTGCTTTGTGCAATCCTTGGCGCACGTAATTAGCTACAACGGTATATATTGCTCCTGTCCCTGCTTAAACTCAATTGGGAGAAG
>JAEAOA010000317.1:1947500-1967579 GCA_016746295.1 Potamilus streckersoni | reverse complement strand
GGTGGATTTTTTTTTTTAAAAGAAAAGGTTTAAAAGTCGTCAAGCAAACGTACATGCATATACGACTATAATTGCTATCATCATCGGCCGGGGTTCAAACCCGCGACATCCCACATTATAGGCAAAGGCTATAGCCACGTAGGACATCCGGGATGACTAAGAAGGTGCTACAGAAACAGTATATTTGGTATATTTTGTATTTCGGTTGGAGGCTTTTAAGGCATGTTCTTAACTTTATGACATATTGCACAAAATAACAAATTACCTTTTAATGGGCATCGTATATGTGCTGAAATTATGCTGAAATACAGTTAAATCGAACATATCTGTCTTTTTTCTGCTCCGATACCAATATAACTAGATTATTAAATAAATGTCATTGAAATTGAGGAATAACAGTTAAAATGTTTAGTAAGTATGTGGCCTGTATATCGAAACAGGAAAGACCGTTTGAAAATATAAAGAAAATAATTGGGATTATTGAATATATTGCCTCGATCAACCTGAGGGCCTCGCGTGACTCTGAGTAATCTATGCCAGGTTGTAGATCTGTCAGTCACGCGAGCTTGGTTGAGAGAAAATCGATAATGCATACATGAAAATTATATTCATCCTTTGTGACATATATCGCAATGATGATAGGTCATGACGAGACGAGCAATTTCTGCGTATGATGTATTGCTGATATATTACATCGCATCATCCTTTACCTTTACCTCACATACACATGTATTGCCGATATATTACATCGCATCATCCTTTACTTTACATAAACATGTTATCTTATTCCTCGAGTTCCCGCCTTATTGTTCGTGTTTAGAAAATTTACAGAAAATGCAGTGCATCTGCAGATTTGCAATATAAATGCGGCTGCATTTGGATTTCTTGCGAGCACTTGATATAACGTGATAATAAAACTAATAAAAATTCAATATTTGAAAGCAAAATTACACGTTTTAATACGGTGACTTTTACATCTTTCATGCATAATTATAAGTAAATCAATTGTTCGATTACATATCAATGCAAACTATATTAAAAAGATCAGTTGAGGAAACATTTTTTCACAATACATTTTCTTTCTTTCTTTCTTTCTTTCTTTCTTTCTTTCTTTCTTTATTTCTTTCTTTCTTTCTTTCTTTCTTTCTTGGGGACAACTGCTTTCCCCCTAAGATGTACTATTTTAACTATAGGGGTGAGGAGACCAATCCCCTTCCCCTAGAATAACCACATGTTACATGTTATTGTAGACCTTCTGTGCCACATCCCATTAACATCTTCTCAGTTGTGAGATTCTTGTATCCCACAATTATTTCTTTGTTCATGGTTGACAATACCGTCACCAACAGCTCGCCACCTTTTTCATAAATTTCTCTTATCTGCTCTCCCTCCCGTCCATTTACAAGTGACAGTTCGGTGCGAATTTCTCCAGCGCCTTCCTTTACGGTGCAATGACCATCTTCGAAGATTTTAAGCAGCTGATATTCCTTAATGTTCACGCTTGGTACTTCTATCAGGCGACCAGCCTGAAAAATGTCCTCCAACGTTTCACCAGTAAAAACTTCTATACCTACTAAATGAACTTTGGGTGTGCCATATTTTGCTGGGCTGTGGAATTTGCGTATTGCCACTATTTTACATGTATGTCCTTTAAGAACAACGTAGCCATTTTCACGTAGGTCAGAACAGTTTGTTAGGAATGTTTTTGATACACTTGGATCAGAGGCATGGGATACATTGCCTTCCATGTTTACGATTTCTGTAGGAATGTTCTTTGTATTTTTCTTGCAATTATATTTATGGACGCCTCCACTGATATTCAGCCAGTCCGAGGTCGCAGCAAGGCCACTGCAACTGTTATTCAACCAATCCAAGGTTACTATATGGAAAGCCCATCTTTTATTCAACCAATCTAAGGTCGATATGCTACCACTATCATGCAACAAGTTAAAAGTCGCTGCTTGAATTTCGCTTTGAAGAGATGTTTTTACTATATCCTCTAGTGACGTAAATCTATTTTTCCCGCATACTTCATAGTACTGAAATGAAAACAAAAATACATGACATGTTCTCTGTCTGTCTGTGTGTTTGTATGTGTGTGATTTAGATTTTTAACGTAGCTTTAACAATTTTTCAGTCATATCGCTACGATGTCTGCAGTTTGACAGTTTATAGTGATGTCTAGCTCTGGGGCATCATGTCGCAGACATGTGGCATGTTCCCACCCAGTCACATTATCATGACACCAGGCCGACCAGTCCTAACAATAACCTCTTAATGCTGAGCGCCAAGAGAGGCAGCTGTTAGTACCATTTTTAAAGTCTTTGGCATGACTCGGCCGGAGTTCGAACACACGACCCTCCGCATCCGAGGCATACGCTCTAACCACTAGGCCACCGGAGCGGTCCATGGCATGTTCTAGTACGAATGTTATGATATGTAAGACTATTACAGTCAAGATGAACGGTAGCAGTAAACCTAATCGGAAATAAGATTAATCGCTGATGTCAGTATAATCGATCAACAGTGTTGTTTTGTTAAAAGCATGTCCCCAAAAACAAAGAATACACAAACAGACAATTAGACAGAAGGCATCTGTACCTTCCCTTCCTATTTTACCTTTTTATGTAATCTAATACCAGTTTCAGGAGGATTTATCTGCCAAAATATGCCACCTGCATGAGAACATTTACGTTGAATGCATGAAAAGGTATAATAATGTCAAGTCAGTTTTATGTTTCACCATAGAATGCACGAAAAGGTATACTAACATCATGTCTGTTACATACCCCGTCATCATATGATCCGTTTTCTAGAACATTAGCTACGGATTATGAATATTCTCATTTGGTTGGCTTCGTATGTGATGGTTACAAAAGAACTATATGATGTCGAGGTCACCAGTGTTTATATACACACATATCTTGTTCATTTTATCTCTTCCTAAGGTATTGCGTTTATAATATTGATTTAAATTATCTACATCTGTGTTAAAGGATAATATATCATCATCCATGCCATTAAATTCATCTTTTGTTTTCTTGCTGTCTTGGAAGTCCTTGAGAAATTTTCACGCAGGCTTCAGTTTAGTTAACCATTTTATTTTCTGTTTTTGATTATTAAATATATAAAGAATTGACGCCAAAGTAAACGTTGCTTCCTATCTGATAACAATCGTCAGTCATTGTTTCTAAAATGTCCAAAAGATGACCGCCGATCGATATTTCGATTAACGTCGATATATAATCCGATATGTTGACAATTCTACACAACACATGAGTCATATACTTTAAATGTCGATTTCTTTTTCACAAAGTTTGTAAAGAGCGAACTGGGACAAGTTTTGTGTACCAATTGGAAGCTTTAGGTGAATATTTTAAAAACCATGTTCCTCCGCTCTTACACTTGCCATTTCGTTTGCCCATATCCTTGCTATCGTTATTGGTGATGCTGGAATTGTAACAAGTATCACTCATCAGATTGTACATAGTTGATAGAAAATATTTCTGGCGTAATGAAGCTTCATTAGTTACATCCTGATTTGATACCGTTTACGGTAAGTGAACTTCCCATATGATTGGAATAAGACGACACCAGCTTCCAAAGAAATGATGATGACAGCAGATTAATTCAAAGAAGAGACTAGTATACACTGCGATTGACTGCATTTTTTGAATTTTCTTCTCTCTGCCTCCCTTCCCCTTTCTGTCAAAACCAGACAAACATGTTTACCATACACGATATTCGTCATCTCGGCCCAAACTTCTTCCCTCTGTAATGGACAAAGGTCAATCACACAATACAAATTAAATGTACGCTAGACACATCTGTACTCCCCACGAAAATGATCTAAAATGCGCTGATGACCCTCCATGCAACTGTATTCAGCACCAAAATATTGAAACTGACATCCAAAGTATATGTGATCTCTGCTTTTGCTTTTGTTGGTCTCTCTCAAAAATATGGGAAATTCATTTAACAATGAGGAGAAAGTCTGGAAACTATCAATAAATTCTGTGCAAGATCAAATTATAAAATGTAAAGTCATAAACAACATGTTTATTTACTTCCGTAAAAGATTGTCGAGAACAAGTCTGAAAAAGAAAAAGCTTTCCCTACGACACCCGTTTATCGTTTATTGATCTGTGTAATACCAATTTCCATCCCTCGTTGTATCCGGTGTGCAACTTTTCGTTGCTTGCTTTACTCGGCGAGTTTCTTGCTTACTTAATGACTGAGTGTATTGGGTTATTTTGGTTTTGGTGTGTTTGGTTTTGGGTTTTGTTTTGTTTACTTTTTAATCTGACCTATCGAGTTACTATGACTAAATTGAATGTCAAGGCGATCATGTGGGCGAATTTACTCAAATAAAATTCCTATTTTATTTGTCCTAAAATTTTGATATTATTATAATCTAACCATATTCCTGACTGTTTAATGCTCTGCACCTTAAAAGTCATCCAAACATTTCCAGACGAAAATTATTGACCGATATCGACTTTTTCATCGGTGGACAGGTATAAAACCCGGTCAACAAAAGATGGCGTCGGATCTATCATGTTGTCGTTGTTGTAGAGTTTGACGCCAATTTTCAGCATAAGAGAGCCTATACATGGATCTGTCATGACAAAAACAGGGCAATACGATCTTTTAGAAATGTGCTCAGAGTTTATTGTGACATCACAGCGGGAGAAATTCAACCAAGTTCGGCTGCATCAGGTTGTTCTCTAAATTTTTCACGTCCTTTAAGACTGCTCTTTGCAGCATGCATTTCTCGGATCATATAAATAATGACATCCAAAAGAAAGAAAAAGTTACGTGTAACCAAATTCTAAAAATTGATACCAATTACTGAAATTGGCGGTACTGCACCCCTCAAGGACCTGTATGACATCTGTAGTTTCCATAGCGTGATTGACTGACCGATTTTGGTTAGCTTGATTTAACTGACAGATATACATAAAACTAACTTGACTGACTGACTGAAATAATGACTGATTTCACAAAGTCTGATTAAAATCAGATCTCCACTGTCCCAACTGTTCTTCACTATCCTGAGTGAAGGGCAGTGGTTATCTGATTTGATTAGAATGGATTTCATTGACCAACAAGCAATGATTTGATTATCGCCCCTGACTGATAATTTATCAACATGGACCAACTGGTTGATTGAGTGATAAATCTTGCCCTTTCCTACTGCTACCATTGTATACATTACTTTTTCAAAAGGCTCTGAGCACATTTCTCCCTATTTTATTTTATTGTATCCATTCTTCTTATCCATCATTTTTCAGTCTTGCTAATAAATTACGATATGTTGGCCTTAAGTTATCGATTTTCTGATGTGCGGGTTGTCGCTAACAAAGAAGCAAAATAACGCATACTTCTGATGAGATTCTTCGCATTAACGTGGTTTTAATTTCCTCCAATTTTGTAATGATGTTTTAAATTACCGCTTGTCAATTTAAATCATAGGCACGTAATGAGCATATTGCCTTACAGCGGACTAGACTGAGCTTAAAAACGTTCAACAACTTTACCTTCTTAAACGCGCTGGCCATACGTTTGTCCAAGTATCTTCATGCATAGAGGGAGATTCCATTTTGTTGTAAACCTTATATGAACAAGATGTACATGTGGACCTGACCGTACTTCGTATCTGAAAGCCACATACATACATACATACATACATACATACATACATACATACATACATACATACATACATACATACATACATACATACATACATACATACATACATACATACATACATACATACATACATACATACATACATATCATCGCAGTGTAATGAAGATATTTTTGTCGTTTGCAAACATGTAATTCACAAACATTCAGCGATTCTTACCATAATGTTACTCTGAGATAACGAACCTGGCTCCGGGTTGCCGAGTGGTCAAAAGAAGGTTCGCCTTTACAGATCAATGAAATCTCATCTCTGTCCGCATGGGTTCGAGTCTGGGTTTCGAATCTGGGCTACGCCAACGTGGTTTTGTGAGAAAGCTTGTCAGTAGCTTCCCGTAGGCCGGTTGATTTTTCCGCGTCTTTCTTCACCAAATAGATTGGCCACCGTGTATAGCTTATCACGTGCTGACAAAAACTGAGTGAATCCCACAAAACCATTCTTAAACATACAACATCTATTCATCCTATGTGACAAGGATTTGAATTACTTCGGTGCTTTTTTGTAATAAAGTTAAAGATCAGCCGAATAAAACATATGGTCGAGGTTATGATTTACAAAAATTGATCAAAATACAGCCTCCGTTGAAAGGGTATGTTAAATGTAAAACATTTTGTTGTTGATTCTCATTTTACCAATTAAAAAATAAATAAATCCTGCAAATATGAAGCAAATCGTGTGAAAATTATGTTAATTGAGTTAAGGACAAATTTGACGAGACTCGGATCCCTAATTTACTAAGTTGTAATTTCCAAAATGTTACTTGCATTATTTTTTTCTTCTTTTTTTTATACCACGAGTATGTATTTTGTATATTTTTATCTCCTCTTGACTTATACGATATAAGGTTTAGAAAAGACACATCATCTTTATGTCAGCCATTGATGAGTATTTAGACTGTTGGTATATCATCCTTTTCAGTCCTTAATTTCCGCCGTATCGCCCTCATCGGAAGAAACAGGCGATAATCCGCTACGCTCCTTTACCACCGGTGGCAGCTTACGTCGAGAATATCTCCGTATGCATTAATAGTCATAAACCTGCTAACCAATCACTGCAAGCGTCAGTAAACTGTTCTTTCCATTTTCAACCAACATATAATTTCACGCTCTTTGATTGATCCAATAGAGTTTTTCTTCCAAGCACTGTCATTTATAGGTCGATAAAACTGACGCATTGTGTTGCTGATAGCTACATAGTATTGCTGGTGACGTATGTTTGTTTATGCTCACTCGTCAAAAAGAACAACATGCATTCCTTCACTTCTTTATTTACCAATACACCACCGACGATACTGCAATAAAACAAAGAGTATACAGCATGCTCGTTGCGAAGATGGCGATATTTAAAACTATCTCATGCAGCAGCAGAAGGGGGGGGGCTTCCACTTTTGAGACAAAACAGCGTTGGAAGTAACTATCTGAGTGGAGCACGTGTATCTTTTATTAGTAATTGTAGTTTTTTGCAATGCACCTGACACTTGTACACATACGCACACAGGCGAAAATTTAAATTTATATCACGACTCACTGAAAAGGTTAATGATAAACTTTCAATCTGATGGACTCGACAAGGTATAAAAATAATGAATTCATCCCTCTCTCCAACTATCTATCCATTTACTTTAGAACGGATATAGTACACACACACACACACATACACACACACACACAAACACACACACGGAATTAAATTGTTTTAAGACTTTTAAAATTCAACAACAACAATTTTTCATCTTTTACATCCTGTGCGAACGAACAATAGCCAAATCCATATCTGAAAAGCATGTCTGTAACTTTCAAAAACCCATGTAACATTACCTGACTCGTCCATAATTTTCAGCATAATATAACATTGTCTTGGATATCAGCAACCTATAAGATTGTCCTTATCGTCCAATATAACCAACCTAATATAATGCATTGACCTGGAATATCACATCTGTGTAGTTGAATACATAATTCTAGTTGTTTCCTTTTGCACCTTACGGTGTTAATTCTATTTGTATTATTGTGTAACTAGTAATACGAGCATATAGCCTAAATTACCAATAAACTATTGTCATTGTAAAAAAAACATACATACATACATACATACATACATACATACATACATACATACATACATACATACATACATACATACATACATACATACATACATACATACATATATACATGGGGGGGGGCGAGTGGCCGAGAGGTCAAAAGTGCTGACCGTTACGGATCACTGCCATCTCACCTCTGTCTGCGTGAGTTCGAGTCCAGACTCGACTAACGTGGGAAAGTGAGAAAGCTTGCCAGTAGCTTTTCGTAGGTCGGTGGTTCTTCCCGGGGTTTTCCATCAATAATGGCCGCAATGTATAGCCTATATTGTGCTGAAAAATGGCGTTAAATCCTATAACAACAACATCATACATACATACATACATACATACATACATACATACATACATACATACATACATACATACATACATACATACATAACACAGACCAATAGACAGACACACACAGACCAAAGGAAAAACTGATAGAGGCCAAGACTATCAAACGAGTGCTTATTCTTGGTAAAATATACACGAAATTTTTATTTGTCATTTTTTGAACAAATGAAAAGAATATTTATATAGGTGTATACGATCGCCACACCTTTGGTAGAAGTAGATTGTGTAAGTAAACAAATACAATTTGAGTACGCCGTAGTGTTTAATACCCATGACATTGCCACATATAGGAATCTGACCTTGTGAAAGTATTGTTCTTATGGGGTTTGACGCCATTTAACAGCACATGATAGGCTATACATGACAGTTAATATAACTGCGAAGAAAGAAACCGGTAAAAACCGCCGAAACTCAATAAGGTACTGGCAAGCTATCTCGCGTATCCACATTAGCCGAGCTCGAGACTCAAACCCTTGAAGACAGAGGTAAGATGGCAAGAAGATGTAACAGTGCGCGTTTTAGACTAATCGGCCGATCGTGGACTATTGTACAGGTATGCTCAATAACTATAGACACCGGAGATAGATCCTGTTATAGACACTTGCTGACGTGGTTGATGCGTATAAGAAAAGACGACGATGTATTTATAAAAGAAATAATAAACTACTCTCCGTACAATTATTCCTTTCTAACATCTCGTAATAGGATGCCAACAACCAAATTAGTAAATTTGTGTGATATCATTACAAAAGAAGACTGCTACAGTAATTCATTATCAATATATTACAGATAGTATTCTCTGTTTATCTTTCCATCAATAAATTTTATTAGTGCTATAAACATAATTTGAAATGCAGAAACCTCAACCACCACTTGGATGTATAAAGTACCGTATGTATACGAGTGTAAGAAAGATCAAACTAAGAACGACAAAGACCCAGATCTGCCGCATTGAGTCATCAAAGTTTTTGTCCTTTATCGGGACATAACAGAAAAACACAGACCCAGATCTATTGGCGCATTATGTGACGGCATATCAGTGTCTATGTTGTTTACCGCCGGATTTAATGATTACTTAAGTACATTAGCACTGCACTTACTTGATAAGGAAATTTGAGTTTTACACCGGTGTATATGGGCGTCAGCAACATGGTCAAGGGGATCAAGTGACCCCCAAATCATGCTGTGTGTGTTGTTGTTTGTTGTTGGTGTGTGTTTATATATTCCAAGCCGTGACTGACTGCCCCCCCCCAAGAAAATCATGATTCCCTCTCTAAATAAAGTCCCGACCCTCCCACCTGCAAAAAATCCTGCGAGCACTCTTGCTGGTGTATCATGGCGACTATCTTTGAACTTTAAACTTCCTGGATCATATCTAAATTAATAGTTTTGTTGCAACTGCTGCAACATCCTTTGCCTTTTCTCCGAAAGCAAAACAGAAATTAGATGTAATGTGGTGTCATTAAGAACTAGAATAAAAACGGTTTTAGTTTACACGGCACAGTTTGGCGGCAAACGTAGACAGAGTGATCAAAGGAGAACGGTAGGCCTTTTTCGAAACACATGTTTATCGTGCACTTCGCCAGAAATGATTCACACTAATTAATCAACTTTATGTTAATATCCAGAATTACTTCTGAGTTGATTTTTTTAAACATTAGATGGAAAATGAAAAAGGACGAGTGATTATCCTATTTCATTTGCACATCACCCTTATGCTTTATACTGTCAGTAAAAATAAAGACAATAAATTTGATCGGATAAAGATGTATACATTTTTCGATGATCGAACCATCATAAATTTCTTCACATTAAAACATCGACGTTTATGTAAGATAATATATGCAAGCTGCTTTAAAATTGTAGTTATTACTTTCATCCATTACAACGTGTATTCGGAATGTATAATATAATATTGCTACTATACGAAGATTAATGCCATATAATTCTGTATATAATTTCTTTCTTTCATTATCTTGCATATAATACATAACGTTATGATATTATACCTGACAATATGATAAAGACCTGACAGTATGATACAACATCTTACAGTATGATCATAATTCCTGACAGTAAGATAACATACATGTCGTATAATACCTTACAGTATCATATAATACCTGACATTATCATATTATACATGACAGGATGATACTGTACCTGACAGTATGGTGTAATCCCGGACAGTATGAAATTACACCTGACGTATAATACCTTACAGTACGATATAATACCTGACGTTATCACATTATACATGACAGCATGATACTATTCCTGACAGTATGATATAATCTCGAACAGTATGAAATTACACCCGACGTATAATACCTTAGAGTACAACATAATACCTGACAGTATGATACAATACATGACAGTATAATAGTGATACCCTATGACATATACCTATCTTTATGGTAAATCCATTCAATTTTAAAAATTAGAGAAATCTAGCTACCAAAACTAAACTGACAATCAAGAGTTTCCTTATATGTTGAACATTACCCCATCGGAGAAATGGCGCACAGAATTACCAGCCTGGATTCCCTTTATAATCGTTATCCTCGATGGGTCTTCTTTCATCTACTTCCTTGAGACCATTTTGTGGCTTACTATCATTTCTTCGCCCATCGCTTTCAAAACGGTCACAAAAACTTCTTTATCTTTCCCGAAAAGTTTTTTTTATCTCGTTGCCATGTTCTCCGTCTGGTAGCTTGAGGTCTGACCGCGGTAATCCCGCGTCATCCACGATGGAGCAGTAGTGATCATGAGAGATATTTACCAGCGAATATTCACTGCGGCTGACGTTGGGTACATTATTAATGTTGTGAGCAGATGGGCAAATATCTTCGTGTCTTTTCCCTGTAAAGATATTAAAAGCTATCAGATGAATTTTGGCATGACCATGTTTTCCCGTCTTGGCTGTAGTCATATCCGCTATTTTGCATGGACGATCCTTAATGAACACGTGAGCATTTTTATGCAGGGCATAACACCGAATAGGAAACGTTTTAGATGCTCCCGAATCGCATTTCATTTTTAAAAATCGTCTTCTTCCATGTTTTTTTGGAGTTGTATGGTTTAAATTTCTTTCTTCCTTCCTTCTTTCTTTCTTTCACTTTGTCGAAGTATTGAATATGGCTATTTTCCCAGGTCTTTTGTTTTCTGTTTTTGTTAGAGCCTATTGGTCAAATTAGGTGTCATTTCTATGGTGTAGTAACGCCGTTGATTCCTTCAAGTCAATACAAACCGCTTGATTTAATATAGATGAGTATTTGACCATTCTGGTTCAATAGCTATTGACCATGTATTACAGGCATGTTGTGAAATCAGACAATATCGATACAAGTATATATATTAAAGAAGGTCATGCTTCGACATACGTAATGGTCTCATCGTCTAAAATTAGAAATGATAGTCTAAGGCGTAAATGGCATTTCAACATCACTAGAGTGTACATGTATGTTAATGTTTTCACATTAATTTTTGTATTTATAAAAGACCAATAGCTGCTGTCGCCGAAGAGTTGAACTAGTTTTAACACACAGTTATGTATTCTCCTATTAGTAAAGTGGGTTTGATACGCATTTAAGCGAAATAAATTAAGCAAATCGGTAATATATAACTAGTACAGAGGTAATGTTTTATGTATCTTAACATGGACACTGACATTACCTACAATTTCTATCTTTGTTGTTAAATGAGATTGTACTGATAATCTCCATGTATTGCCCAGTGAACATTCTCTCTCTCTCTCTCTCTCTCTCTCTCTCTCTCTCTCTCTCTCTCTCTCTCTCTCTCTCTCTCTCTCTCTCTCTCTCTCTCTCTCTCTCTCGCAAATCAAATTATTGAAAGGATAACCCTTCCATGCATTCAATTGATGATATCAGTGGGACCAAGGATGACATTGGGACATGTTCGATATCAACGCTGGTACAAAGACCTAAGAAATGATTTTTTATCATAACTGACGTATTGTACAAACAAAATTGTCTTCGTCTGACATTATTAATCCGGTGGGAGGAGTTAGGCATTGCCGTAAAGTGACCAGCGAAAAACGGGGTGGGGAGTGCGTCCATCAGATTCTGTGTTTCTTTACGGCTGCATTTTCGTAGTATTTCACGTTAGTATGTTTTTATATGTAGCTAGGTAGAGGTGCTACTAAAACAACACTGACCTCTGGCACCTGGACGGGTTGGTGGATGAGAGTCTTCAGAGTTTCTAAATTAAGCGTTATTATCAAGTTTCCAACACAACCAAGCGTCTAGTCTGAATAATATCTATTATATTCCATGCAGTTCTAGTCTGTGGATATAAAATATCCAAGCTATTACCCAGGAGCAAGTTTGCTTCTTCCAAACATGGGCGCCAGCAGCATGGGTCAAGGGGAACGGGGATCATGTGACCCCCTTGGAATTCCTACTCCACTTGTTTCCGACAAGTTTGATCATGCAAATGAAGCTAAAAATATTTCACTATATTCTGTTCAAAACGCTTAATAAATATTAGCTTTCGTTTCAGACTGCTTCTTATACTAACTCTCCCGGCCGTGACTGACAGACTGACCCCCCCCCCTTGAAAAATTCATGCCCCCTCCCCCGTGAAAAAAAAAATCTTGCGGGCGCCCATGCTTCCAAAGGTCTTTATTTGACCTATCTGAATTTTAAAGTCAGGTCAATCAACTTATAGAAGGTATGAATCTCAAATGATTTCAAGCTATGACCCAGGGGCAAGTCTGTTTAGTTGGTAATAGATATGCATCAGTTAGTCTCGTGTCCTCCAAACATATATACGGTTATAGAATAGGGATTTTGACAGCTTTTAAGTTGTGACCCCAGAGAGAGAGAGAGAGAGAGAGAGAGAGAGAGAGAGAGAGAGAGAGAGAGAGAGAGAGAGAGAGAGAGAGAGAGAGAGAGAGAGAGAGAGAGAGAGAGAGAGATCACTTGCATTCATAATTAAATAATATGGAGGATATTAGAAAAAGGTTTCTGGTTAGGTAGATAACACACAGTCATTCATTCTATTTAAATGTCTTACTGGATACATTTAAATGTTTTACGACCTCTTAGCCCACTTCCCAGCTTCTCAAGTTCATTTCCAATAACGATAACTCTATCTGGCATGCATATCCTTTCTTCCGTCACTCGTGTGTGGAAATATAATTGCAATCTCAAGTTACGGAAGTCGGACGTTTTATCAATTATAAACGAAGTAAATATGCGAAAACACAGAATAAGCTTATTTATATTTAAAAAAATATACCTATAGATATGGCTAGGTCGTATTTTGTGTGTGCAGATTTTCGTTTTCTTTATTTTTAAAAAGTCAGACTCCTATGATTACATCGAAAGGAAACCGTGCTATTAATATATATGATTTATCCGTACTAATCCAGCGATCGTTGTCAAAACTGTTTTTCTCCTTTTCTTCTGTCAACCTAAAAACACTGTTCATAGACTGGTTTAACAATAGGCTCTTTGCTGTTTAACTATTTTGTTTGACCGTTACCATACCTATGTAATAATAACAACACCAATAACAATGTGTTCTTAGTACTGCACCTAATCTTTAAAATCTCTAAGTGCTTTACAATATGATATACCACACGAGAACATCTACAGCGACACGATTGCAAATGCAAACGCCATAAAATTACAAAACAATCGCATGCTGACAATAATTAAGGAAGTTAACATTATGACCTCTTTAAGTCTGTTATTGTAGTCAAAATTTGGTAGATCGAAGTGCACTTTTGACTGAGATCTCAACGTCCACGTGTCTGTCGAAGCTGTTCCTAGGTACCGCAAAAGAACGTCAGAAAAAATGATAATATGAGGGTCGGAAGAGGAGCGCAAGTTTCTAGATGGGGTATAGAGATGGGTGAGGTAGATAAGGACTCAAGCCTGTGAGCGAAATGTAGCATATTAAACATATTTTGTGTTTCAATTTTTGTATAGAATAGATAGCCAGTGTAGGTTACATAGCAGGGAGAAGTGTGCTCAATACTCCATACTCCAAGGATAATCCGAGCAGCAGCGAATTTATTCGTAAACGTAAATTGTGTACGATCCAATATAAAGTCGAAAAAAATAAACACCCACCCACCCACTCCCTTCACAGTCACGATTTGAAAAGTACAGGCAAAGGACATCTACTCACTAGGTATTCAATTGTTTGTTGGGTTTTTTGAGGGGGAAAGGGTTGTTTCTTTTTTATATTTTATAAACTCTAGCTGTGCATCAAATTTGTGCCAGCCAAGGTCGAAATACGGCTTTATTGGAGTTTGGGCGGAGTACATAAGATAGAGAAGCTCATATAGATCTACAAAAGGATTCACAAATGCACCGTATATATGACTTTATTTCCTCTTCAAAAGAGAGTACATCAGATTAATCAAATAATGTATGCATGTATGTGATTATGATTTTTAACGTAGCTTTAACAATTTTTCAGTCGATCGTTACGATGTCTGCAGGGTGGCAGTTTATAGTAATGTCTAGCACTGGGGCATCATGCCGCTGACATGTATCATGATGTCCCTCCCACCTAGTCACATTATCCTTACAACAGGCCGACCAGTCCTTACTCTAACCTCTTAATTCTGAGCGCCAAGCGAGGAAGATGTTAGTACCAGTTTTGTAAGTCTTTGGTATGACTCGACCGGGGATCGAACCAACGACCTCCAGCATCAGAGGCGGATGTTCTAACCACTAGATCACCGGAGAGATGTATGTATGTATGTATGTATGTATGTATGTATGTATGTATGTATGTATGTATGTATGTATGTATGTATGTATGTATGTATGTATGTATGTATGTATGTATGTATGTATGTATTTGTCCGCTCGCTCACTTAATCTGGCTTTGGTGTCAAGACACGACGAACCCTCCTAACCCCTTCCCATAGCAAAACAATATTTACGCTTTATTTAAATCATTCACAATTAATTCAAGGCATAATCCACGCACGTAGCTCGCAGACAAAAACTTTCGTGCAGGGGTATATTTATAAATGATTTAATATTCGCTTTGTGGATTATGATCAATCCTTTATCTTATTTTGCGTGTCTAATGTTTAAACTTCGGGTAAATAGACCTATACAAAAATGGGTCAATAAGTATAATTTGTTAGCTCTATTGCAGAACTTTCAGTCCAATAATAATAATAATAATAATAATAATAATAATAATAATAATAATAATAATAATAATAATAATAATAATAATAATAATAATAATAATAATAATAATAATAATAATAATAATAATAATAATAATAATAATAATAATAATAATAATAAAAATGATGATGATGATGATGGTGATGATGATGATGATGATGATGATGATGATGATGATGATGATGACGACGATGATGATGATGATGAAGAAAAAGAGAAGAATCTACTAATTTAGTAGAATATTATTTTTTTAGAACCCATTTGAAACGATAACTGTTTTTCAAAGTCTATCTGCCTTTAAAATTAATTATCTTTATTATCATTAACAAATCTATCTAAACAGGTTTCTATTGAACTAAATACAGTCATTTACAAGTTTGTATGGCATCAGTCAAAGGATAATATCAAAATAAATATTCCTGCGAAGGACTATCTTGGGAGAGAGAGGTGAAATAGGATTTTTTTGTTTACGTTTGTTAATGCTTTGAAAATTAATTAAATGGACTAGGAAATTCTTATCTAATGAATCTAAAGGGTAATTATCTATTTGCCATTTTTACTCCTTTCTGTGTCAATTAGTGATAATTACTTTTCATTGGAACAGATTCTCTTAATTCAGTAAATAAGTCTCTTGATCCGTTTTGGCTGGAAGTCTTTGAGGCATATTTACAGCAAAGTAGAATAATAAAAATGGATTAATTAAAAATAGTCAGAGCTAGAACATTTTTAGTAACACAAATATGATTTAATACTTGTGTTTTACAATAGATGTAAAAGTGGATATTACAAAAAATGTTTTCAGGAAGGCATTATATATCAATGACTTTATAAATGAGGATGGTTCTTGGATACGTCTTGATAGTTTTAAAAATAAATTGGATATCAGCATTAATTTCTTTGACTTTCCAGACATGCTATATCGTCGTATAAAAAATAAATTTAGTGTAAGATATGATTAAATCTGACACAGCTTTTCCTAAATATTGTTGTGAATATCATTATAAAAATATAAAGAGGATTTATCAGTCTGTATGAAAAAGGGATTGGGAACAACGAAGTACCAACTTCTAGAAGAGAATGGACTTTTGAATTTGGCAATTAAAAGAATACGAACAGCAAATAATTTCTAGCAAATAAAATTTCAAAATGGCTGCAGCTGAAAATATTATAGGTTAGATAAATTAAATTCGTACTCTACGAAGTTTGGAACCCAAGTCCACGAGTAAATGGCACCATCACCTTGCCTGCACGCACGAACCCATATACCTTCACGACTAAGCACGCGTCACGTATAAAATGATGGCACTGAATCGGTGTAATATGAGCTCGTGCGTAGCAGACACAATCGCATGACGACCTAGTAAATAATTCTCATACATACATACTTACATACATACATACACACACACACACACACACACACATATATATATATATATATATATATATATATATATATATATATATATATATATATATATATATATAGACACACACACACACAAACAGACACACACACAGTCGTTCCAGATTCCTATGAAAGAATTTAATTTCTCTAACCTGTATGATAGTATTGTTTGTATTAAACTGTAAATTCTGCCTACTATTATCAAGATTCTACTACAGAATTGCGGGATAACACAGTCTGTTCTGTCTGGTATATATTTATAATTCTTTATATATATATATATATATATATATATATATATATATATATATATATATATATATATATATATATATATATATATATATATATATATATATATATATATATATATATATATGTGTACGTACATACATTTGTATGTCCTGATGTTTGCTTAGAAGTGTGTGTGCGTGAAAGAGTATGCTAATCTTTATATAGTCGTATTGGTTTTTTAGAAACATTAAAGTTCCATAGATATTTATGTTATCTTAAAAAAATGTATTTAAACATTTTTTTAAAACCATTTTTCGTTGTTTTCTTTTTTCAACACTTTCCTTTCACTTTAAAGGGAGAAAAGTAATTGTCTAAACAAGAAGGAAAAACAAAAAAGTAACAAGAGCAACAACAACTAGAATGATGATAATGAAGTATATTATTCATGGAAAAGAACTAAATGATTATCGTCGTCATCAATCTCTTAACCCAAGAGGTCGTTGGGGCACCACAACTGACTTTATATCCACTTATCTCCATTTTTCGCTGTTCTCTACTGCCCTTTGGGCATCTCCAAATCCAGGCCTGTCCACTACTTAATGTTGTCTTCCCACCTCTTTTTATCTGTTCTTCTGCACTCTTACACTGTGCCTTGCAAGATTGTTTTTGCCAGTCTAGATGATCTTCAATTTGCATCTGTTTTTTTATTACAATGGTTAAGAGGTTTTGATAGGATCCAATGGCTCTTTGGATCCATTTGTTGACTTTTTCGTTGGTTACATGATCAATGTAGGATATATATATATATATATATATATATATATATATATATATATATATATATATATATATATATATATATATATATATATATATATATATCTGTATATATATATGTATATATATATATATATATATATATATATATATATATATATATATATATATATATATATATATATATGTATATATATATGTATATATATATATATATATATATATATATATATATATATGCGCTGCCAATCTAACTGGAAGGAAGTTTCATAATGCAGGCAATTGACAAGCTAAGGGAGGCAAATCTTTTTAAATACATTCATTAGGGTGAAGGGTTTTATTGTCTGCACTACAGTATATGTATGTATGTATTTTATTATTTGCACTACAGTATATGTATGTATGTATGTATGTATGTATGTATGTATGTATGTATGTATGTATGTATGTATGTATGTATGTATGTATGTATGTATGTATGTATGTATGTATAAAACAACTAGAGCATAAGGTAAGGTAATTCTGTGCTTACACGTACAGCTTTTTTAATGAGCATTGCTTTATTAAAAACATTTTTCCAACACCATCGTTTTCGTTATCGTGCAAACGTTTTCCAATACACATGGTGAGTAGTTGAGTCTTGGGGCTCAGTGTCCTTCTTGTGAAATACCGATGCTGAGTACAGTTGACTCACAGTTAAATACGCGTCAGACCTGGAAATACGAGTTAATTAATTTATAATAATAATAATAATAATAATAATAATAATAATAATAATAATAATAATAATAATAATAATAATAATAGTAGTAGTAGTAGTAGTAGTAGTAGTAGTAGTAGTAGTAGTAGTAGTAGTAGTATCGGCAGCAAAATAATATTTGTAGCGTCAGTAGTAATAGTAGGCATTGATGTAGGTGTAGCAATCATGATCGTTATTATCATCAATAAAATGGAGAAGAACATAAAGGATGGAAGGACGATAAAGAAATGCAAGTATATATAGACTAAAATGGTTGGGATATTTGTAGGAAAGGGCGTTGTGAATATTTTCATATTGTTAATGATTTAAAAAAAAAACAACTCATGTATAAGTGTGTCTTAGAGTCTTTGGAATGATTGATTCCAGCGATTTCAACACGGTTTGTAACATACTGTTGGTCCCGTGTGATCTCTTAAAAATCATATGATTACAGTTTTTCTAAAACGGTGTTTTTTATTTTGAGGAATTAGTTTTATATGCTTAAATCGTTACCATCACCGGTATAATCTACATGAAGTACATTCATAGATAAAATATATGATATTTAAAAAAAACAAACGTGTTAGTTGGCAAATACCATTTTGAAAGCTGTTTTTCACAGTCATTCAAAAAAGAAATCTCTATTTTAAAAAACTTCAAAAACCTAAAAATGCAATTAGCTATAAAAATGTCTTAATCTCTTTACAAGAATTTTTATTCGATTGTTAAAAATCGACATATGAAGAGATTAGCAAGCAAATTAATTCTCTTTCGTATATGCTGTTCAGATGAAATATTTCAAAATATATCTTTCGTGATTCTCTAAATCAAATTAAAACATCATCCTTCAGACAGTTTTAGCACTAAAACCCTCACCTGCGTGCTTTGAAAATCATCCTTTTAAGTGCGTCAATTTAGTCAAATCAATGAAGCATAAAACAAAATAAACATATGATCTGAGGGGCTATTCAAGACTTAAATAACAGCGTAAACCGTATGAAAATTCTGAAAACATATAACTCCGGATTCTCTAAAACAGTATATACATTAATTTTGCAAACCAACGGCAAATGTGAAATTTTTAATTATCCATTCAGCAACTATATGGGTTGCCAGGAGACCATTAACCTCTTTCTCACCAAGAACTTTTCATACAGTTAGCTGGCTTCCTATTTGCCGCAAAAAAAAACAAATTAAAAGAATTTTTGAAAACATCACTGATTTTGATTCCTTGCTCCAAAGGCCGGATAAGGGACTCTGGGGGCCCTGGACGCTGCCAATATAGGGCCTTGCCTGCTCCATCTAAAAAAAGGTCCTCACCCCCACCCACCCCACCCCACTCCACTAGTACTATCTAAATGAAAAATAAATTTGAAGGCGCGGCATTTCAAGTAATGTAGCAGAATCCAAACTTCAGGAAAAACGTTCCTTTTGGGTTTGCTATCTGCTTCAGTAGGTATTATTTATTACAATTATTTATCTTTACATTTGTTAGAATACAGATTTTAATGGACTCTGTATGCCACTATTTCGCTAGTGTGTGCATGTGTGTGTTTGAGAGAGAGAGAGAGAGAGAGAGAGAGA
>JAEAOA010000317.1:1872500-1942500 GCA_016746295.1 Potamilus streckersoni | reverse complement strand
GTTCTTGTTGTTGTAGTGTTTGCCCAAGAACCACGCACCACCAATTTGGGATATATGAAATGTGGGCAATTTCGTAAATTCTTTTCATAGTGGGCATGATTACAGGACGTAGCAGCAATGAAGATCTGGAAGTCGGGGTAGATCTGGAGGCCGGTTGTTGTTGTAGTAGTGGGTTGCCCCAGAGCCTTTGTAATGGGTGTTGTAGGGATTTTAGGATTGATTTGGCTCCAGGGCGTAGCAGTATTCATGTAGAAAAATAGAGCAGCTCCACCGTAGTATGCACCAAAGCTGTAGAAATACACCAGCAGCAAGCAAAAGTCGTTAATAAAAGTATTACCATATTTATTGGAATATTGAGAAACCAAACATGAGAGTATCTCATACGGGTCAAATGAACCTGAGTTGTAAATACACCTATTGAATTAAAGAGATTTGGTGTTTTGTATACTAAGCGTAAAATTGTCTGAAGGTAAATCAAATTAACTGGCTTGAGTGTCTCTATTTATTTTTTTGTTTCCAAGGTTGGTAGATATTGAATACATTAATAAAATACCAATCGGGTTTTTCAAGAGCCATATAGAGTTATCAATCAAAGAAGGGCTCAAGTGGGTCGAAAGTTGAGCCCTATATTTGTTATAATAAACATAAATCGGACAAAACCACGCTTATTTATAGTGTAAGAGCGGATACGGATTGAGTTCTTTCACCAATCCTAACACGTGTTACAAACTTCAGTCATGGTGCGGGGGCTGTCTTCCAGACCCGAAGAGAGCTGTTCGTGACGTCACCTTCTCTACGTAGGTGCGCTAGCGTTTGTGAACAGTGAATCAATGTGACAGAGTTAGAACATTATAGAAACCATGAATTGGTGTGCACCGGCATTAGAGAGGAGAAGTGATGGCATAGCAGTGGCTACCAAAGCAAACACAGTCAAACTTCTAGACGAAAAGATTTTAATTGGGATTTAATTGATTTTATCTCCTCTTTACAAGAATTTGTTCCAGTTCAAGCACCTTCACCACCTTCTCATTCCTTACCGTATGTCGAGGATTTTAAATAGAGACAGAAAGAAGAATTGGAGAAATTTTTGCAGCAGCGGCAAGAAGCAGAATAATCCTTTCTCATTCAACATCCATAAGAGGAAGAGACAAGAAGAAAACGACAGGAAGAAGAAGAAGCAGAGAAGAAACAAGATCTAGAAAAGGTAGAATGTAAAAGTAAAACGGTGACGGTACTCTTGGACATTTTGGCAGAGTTAAGAAATCTGAAAAAAATGTATCAGACTTTTTAATACGACCCAAGAGAAAGGACCTGAGCCAAACATTTCAACCCTATTAACACACTTACTGAGATACCAAACACTACTGATCTCTACTAATTCATCGACTGTAGCAGGTCCAGAGGTAGGCCTTGGTTATCTCAAAGGAATAAGGCAGTTAAAGCTCATTACTTCCCGTTTCTGAGTTTGCTTTTTTTGAGAACAAAACAAAACAAACAAACGCCACTAACACCCAACTGTCCTTTTCAAGGCCACCCATCTCTTTCGAAAAAAGACTAATCAGTGTTTGCCAAAAGCAATTAAAACTCAAAGTCCATTTTATCCCCACGATGTACGTTTATGAGTGCGTGAGTGTAGGTAATTATTATTAAAATCAAAACTAAGAGACACTTACATTTTTCTTTCTGGCATATTATCTAACACAAATTTATAATCCGATTCACAATATATCACTTTTAAAAGTTTATTTTTCTTCTTTTTATTCACTCTCTCCTGTTTCTAAATTTCATCACTGTCACATGTTGTTCCTTTTCTTCCTCACTTTTTCTCTTTCTTTTCTTTTTCGACATGTCTGGTCTCTTTCTTTTCGGAGGGAACATCTTCCTGTTAGAAGCCCATCTCTTCCTCATTCCCATGTAATTTCTTAGCGCAGTCTGGATATCAATGTTCTTTTTCTTGACAATGATAGCAGGTGTGTTGACCTTTGACTGTTTTGAGGCTTGTCTGGGTTTGACGTCGCGTATATTCTAACGACCAATGCCCTTTCTTCTTACAGAAACAGCAAGTATCTTGCATGACACCTCGCAAAGCTCTGATTAGAAGTTCGATCTGTGTTGGCTCTTCCATCTTTCTGCTAGAATTGAGCTTGTAATGCATACTTTGAGGATGACACTGACCCTTTATAGGGAATACACTGGTATTACATTGACATAAAGGGTACCATGGCGATTAAAATGTTGTCATTGGATTTTGTTCCAATCGGGATGAAAACATCGCATCATTTCGTGAAGAAAGGAGAAGAAAGTAAGAGGCAGAAACATGATTTATCGCCTCGCACAGTAGCTAAAGGCTTGGCTCAAATTCATATCAGGGTTTTTGAAGATGATACTAGTGAAACACAATCCAGACCCAGGAAGTATACATCAAACCAAAGTCCATCACCAGTATCCTCTAAAAACGACTACCACATTCGAGTGACGGATAAACTCTCCCCTAAAAAATGTAGAACCACAGTCTACATGTACACGGTGAAGATTAAAGATTTAAAATCCTTCGTACCGTTGGAGAAAACAGACGAGTTCATCACCAATTTGATGGATGCTTTCTTACCTACACTAAAACGGTAATGTCGAGCAGACGAAGACGATCGCTTGACACTTTCCATTTGTCACAACAGTCTGAAGACCCACATTTGAATCCCGTTTAGTAGGCCATCAGAACTGACACCCTCCAAAGTCGTGGTCAAGATTCAACGCGTTCAGGAATCCAAAGACAAGTTTTCCATCAGCGACGGAAAAGAGATACTATACATGACTCACGTTTTTCTTTGCAAATGGACCAGACACAAAAGGTGTTATTAGTGGACCAAAACTAGTATCGTTTGAATTAACAATCCTCAAGACCAAATGCATTTAGCTAGGGCCATCGTGGTGGGACGAACGTATGCCGATTAAAACGACAAGGCAGAATGGAAAAGGGCTTGGGATAACATTTGACAATTGAACTGAGCCAAACAACGAAGAGAAGAAGAACTGTTACAGCAAGCGGACTATCTAAGGACACACCCTGTGGCATTCCTGAGATGCAAAAATTGCAGGACGTCTTAGCTCCACATTACAACTTGAAAGCACACCCTCTAGAAGTGTGTTAAAACCTCTGTCGTTTCGAGGAAAAAAATCAAAGACGTCTATTATCGCGATCAAAGTTTCGATACCATTCACTGGATTCCTGAGATACAGTTATTATTGTGAGAAACAGGTAAAACATGCAAGAGCCGTACAAGCAAAAATAACTGTATCCCAGGAATCCAGTGATATTGGTAACAGTCGAGAGCAGCACAAGCATTGTGGATCGAAATGTCTAGGATGTTTGGCCTGTAATCTCTACCTTGACGACGATGGACGTAAATGAGTTAATTACTCGGCTTGTTAGCGCACTTTTGTTAGCCCTATCTGTCACCAACAATACGCTACATTAAAAAATACCAACCCCAAAAGGAGAAAGAAGAAGATTAGCACAAGAAGAAAAAGAATTTTATTTTTTCAATTTTGAATGCATGCAAGAAACTGGCATTCACATTCCTAATTTCTGCATGGCTTGCATAGCGTGCGAAAAGTACATCCAAAAACCTATCATTTGTCATTGCCTCCACTGGAACAATATTCCTGGAGAACGTGAAAAAATATTTCGAGAAATCATCCCGATTGCCGATTTTGCCTAATGAATTTTAGACCATATCGATGAGACGTGGAGTCAAGAGTACATCGAAAGCTACGGAGATTGCCATCGCAGTTTGTTTCGGGATACGATGGACAGTCTCTTCTGAAATACTGTATGGAACAAAGTACCGAACACCTTAGAGTCACGTTAAACGGAGCCAAAATCATCTCCATGCAAGTGAGACAAGTGGAGTATAAAGATTCGATGAGTTACTTGGCCACAACTTTGAGTCAAATGCCTAAAACATTTGGAATAACAGAAATGGCCAAAGACTATTTCAGCACTTGTTTAATAACGAATCCAATGAATACGCCGTTCTACCCCATTTGCATGATGATCACTACTACCACTCTGACAACATGAGCACCGAACAACAAGTAGCTTTCTACACTTGGTACCACACTCACTCCTCGAACCCATTCGACTTTCAGGAAGCAATGTTCAACCATTGTCATTTCATCGTGGACATTTTACGGCGATGCTATGGAAAATTTTGAGAACTATTCATGGAGTACAGAAGGATCAAGACTTTGAAAAAGACTCCAGAACTTCGAAAGCGTGTTCCTTAGTGTACCGCAAACGATTCATGTCCAAGAAGACCCTGGCTGTCATACGCCCTCAAACGACCGATTTTGTCAATACTCAGTCAAAAGTCCTACACTGGCTACATTGCTTGTGCGAAAAGGAAGACAAATGAATGAAACATGCCAGAAACGGAGGAGGCGAAAAGACCATCGGATCGTATCCAATGATGGCTGGGACTTAGAAAACACTAAGATAGTGTTTGAGTTTAACGGTTGCTTATTTCACGAATGTCTAATCTGCTACCCTCAACTGTACACTAAAAAAGAAATATTACAACGTACCATTGAAGTCTTGTACGAGTCTACTTATCAGCGTTGCGTAAAGTTAGATACCAAGTGGTCGAAATGTGGGAATACGAGTACGATCCCCGTTTGAAAACCGATCCCGAGTTTAAACGCACCGTGGAAAGCTACATGCTGATGGACTCTCTGAATTCGCGGGATAGTCTGAACGGAGGACGGACGAATGACAACTTGTTTGCTGTAACAAACCTACGAAGAGATGGGAGAAGAAATCAAATGCTTGGACGTATGTTCGCTGTATCCTTACTTGTGCAAATGTTGTCACTCTTACGCGTGCCACCCACAATATGCTGACGAAACACATCGACGTGGAAAACATTTGACAATACGAATGATTGATTAAATGGTCTTGCCTTCAACGGGATCGTATCATACAGTTTTACCTCAATATTGCCAAAGAAAACTGACTTTTCCTTTGTGCCGTACTTGTGCCAAAATGTGCAACCAAGACCAAAAGTTTCAGCACACCCAGGAAGAATGCGTCTTGACAAGAACGTTGGTCATCGTAGAATTGTTTAATTCTCTGGACCTGGGATACCAATTGTTAGAAGTGTATGAAGCCACTTTCCAAAGGCAGAAAAATACCACAAAGGTGACGAAATTCAGAAAGGCGTTCACGCAGATAACGTGGATGCCTTTTTGAAACTGAAACAAGAAGCCAGTGGCTCTCTTTTCTAGTGCCACACACTCAAAAAGCAAAATAATTTCAAAGATAAATACTTGAAGTAGGAAGGCATCAATTTAAACCAAACTGAGCGAAATGAAGGAAAGCGAGTTCAATTGATTGTGGGGAAAATGGCACAGTGCCTGTGTTTAGACAAGATGGGGTATTTGACAGAACTTTCACGCTACTTCCAGAAGATACTCGAAAAAAACAAATATATGAAATACACGAAAGACGTGAACGTCCTTCTTGAGAACTTGATCCTTTTCAATTACGAAGAACTGGACTTTGTGCAAGCTGACGAATTTGATAATGTCATCATTACGGCCTATGTGACAGCTATTGATCGCTTATAATTGTACGAAGCTTTACACCAATAAGGAAACCGTGTGCTGTATTTTGACACGAACAGTTGCATCTGCATCGATCACCTGGTTCACCGACACCCTGATATCGAAGGAAACCCTTTAAAAGCCTGGATGGACGAGCATCCAAACTACAAGATTATGAGTGTTGCTAATGTGGGTCCCAAAAATTTCGACTACGAATACCGAGACCCACAAGGGGAAATGCATATGAAGTGTAAAGTGAAAGGATTGACTCTCAATTATCGCACCAGTCAAGTTGTGAACTTTAGGGTATTGAAAGAAGCCTTGCAGTCTGGAGAGGATCAAGATGTGACCACCTACCAACCTCACAAGATTGCACGTTTAGCCACACACCACACACCAAATCGTCAGTCAGCCTTTGAAAAAGCGTATCAAATCGGGTACAAGAAGCGATTGCGGCTTCCCAGCCACTTCAATTTAACGTACGAACACATCGATATTGGTCATCCTATTAAATGGGAAAACGTCCAAGACGGATAGTTCATTGTGACTAACATTGCAAAGCAATAAAGCTGAATCCTAACAGACACCATTCAAGCTCGGTGATTCCCAAGTGGAGTATGATGCTGTGCCTTGCGATTGCATGGATGCCGTACGCTGTGACCACAGCGATTCAGTAGCACATCATGGGAAATTTGTTATGACTACTACTACAATGCTTTACCATGGAAAGTGATGTTGTGCTTATCAAACCTGAAGTTATCGCGAACTCTTTACTAGTTTACATGGTTAATGTCATCGTCCACTTGAATCCATGTGGATATCACCCTACGAATGTCATCCTTGCCTGAGTAATCGACCACGGGTTTCACCGTGCCCTCATCGAAATGAACTTGTGAAAGAAGAATGTTCAAACCCTGTGCGTTTGAATATTCGTCCCCTGTGACTTTGAATGTCGTTTCTAAACTTTCCAAGAAAGATGGCTTAAATATCTGGGAGGACCTACACCGAAGACTTATCCACAGCTGGATTTATTTACTTGGGAGTCGGTTATAGTCAAATGCTTCAGTTTTAGCGTGTCACCTTACGTGTCAATGCAGAAAGATCCCTCTTACCTTGAACATGCTCGAATGTCTCCGCACGATCACTACCTACCTTTAATGGGACGATCTCAGTAATCTCTTGATGGACACTTTACAAGAGAACATTTGTGGTTTGCTTGTGGAGTTGAGAAAACGCATTTACCGAGACTTTCTCAAAATACAAGTCAAACGCAAAGAAAATTGCATCGGTTATGTCACCAATATTGTAACCACTGGTATCTGAATGCTAGAAACGGACTGATAAATTTGAAAGCATGCCATTGCTCAGACAACAATTGACTATCCAAGGGTTAGAAGACTTTGCTTGTTACTAATTCTACTTACATAGTGTCCATACTACAAGGAATTCCAGAGGAAGACATCGAGGATTACCGCAATCTTCTGCGCGATCAAATTTTGTCTGTAAAAGATAATTCTGTGGTGCGTGGTGTGTAAACTAGTGACTAAACTATTTGGATAAGTTCTGCGCAAAAATTACACATTACCTTCAACAAAAGAGGAATAAAATCTTGCTATCATGCCATGGAACAGCTAGAGACTAACATCAGCCACGTCATTTCGTACGACGATTACGCAGGATTCTTCGCTTTGTGCGACTTTAATTTCACTCCAGACTAAGTCAGCAACGAGGGACATTTTCAGCCTATCAAATCTAGTCAAATGCGTGTGGAATTTCAGTTTGCACAAGCTCTAACCAAGACCGTGAATGTCATCTTGTATGCTGAATTCGACATCGTCTAGAAATCAACAGTTTGAGATAAGCCATTCTAGTCAATCAGAAGCTATGGAAGACCTTTAGCCCTCTTTGAATGGTAAAAAATGTTTGGAAATAAAATGGGAGGATATCATGGAATCAGAATTCAAAGACAAAGACGAAAAGGTGATGGTCATGTCCATATGGCCAGAACAAGAACACCAACACCTGACAGAAGCCATTACAAGGTTGACCAAGAAAGATTGATATGGATGTCAAAATGATCATCCCAGTCAAATGAACAAGATACTTGTGTGATGATGAGTCAAGAAGAAACTTTGGATGAGTATCTGGATGACGACGCTTGGGATCGCATCTCGGAAGAAGTGGTGTAGCATCATTGGTATAAAGACTTGCGTGATTATTTCTCCCCTCCACTAACAACTCTAGAGAGCCATCGCATCGAATATTTATTGGCCCAGAGTACGGAGACGAAGCGAAGAGATGATTTTTTGACATATTTTCAAATAAAAAGTCTGGATTGAATTGATGACTTATAATTACCCGTAAAACAAGAAAAAAAAAGACAAAATTTATATCTGGGAACTTTATTAACTTTTCAAAAAAAAATTGTCACACCGCTTTTTGGGATCATGTCGTGTGTGCTAAAGATGAACATCCTCATCGCAAACCTAAAGACCATAAAGCTTATGTCATCAACACGGAAGACAGCCATGTTTCAGGAACTCACTGGGTAGCCGTCTACTTTCCCCACGATTCATGTGTGGAGTGAGTAGCTTGATTCGTATGGATTACCGCCTTTGGAAGACGGCATCATCTACTTTATGACAAGAAATGCCCAGACAACACGATTCAATAATGTGAAATTACTAGGGACAGATTTCATGGTGTCTGGACTACATTACATTGCGAGTATTTTCTTCATTAACGCAGTATTGTATAGCCCTTAGAACATTTAGTGACTTATTTTGATCGCAACTCTTCTATAAACGATAAAAAGTATATGGATGGTTTTGTGACGTCGTTTCTCTGGCTTGTAAGAGTGTGTGTGTGTGTGTGTGTGTGTGTGTGTGTGTGTGTGTGTGTGTGTGTGTGTGTGCGTGTAAGTAAGTAAAAAGTAAAAGTTTGTCTATAAACACTTCGTTTCCCTGACTTGTAGTGTATTTTATATGCGTGAGTAACAATGAAGTGTGTTTGTAGGAATAAGGTGAACGTTGGTGTTTCTTTTAGGTCCGCGAGTTCCATTTTGTTGATGGTGGAGTGGGTCCTGAAGCTACTCAAGGAAAGGTAACATCCGGCCAAGGCGGTGAGCCACCAAGGGGGGTTAAAAGGCCCACGCGCCGGGGCAAAAGTGTCTAGCACTGAGACACGGGTGAGCCCGGCGCCGGAAGGGGAAGAGGCCACTAGCCCTTTTCAGGGCTTAAAGTCATAAAACACTAGAATGTATACATGACTGTAAACACATATGAAACTTGTACGGGTGAAAACATTCGTATGTAAAACCATAGTGTTCACCATTCGTGCCATTTAGGATTGAGTTTAGTTGCGGCTGTTGAACAGAGCGGATGTCTTTTCTGAACTCCCGGACTTTAAGGATAATATTGGATGATTCACTTCACATTAAGGATACTACACTAGGAAAAGCTAAGGTAAAGTAAATTCTACTTAAATCTACTCAAAACAACTGAATTTATAAAAGTCTAATTAAAGTCTACTTTACCTCATAGCTCTAAATTAATTGTCGTTATACAATAGTTAAAGCCAGCTAGTACTGAATTTTACTACCCCAAACAACTCTTACTTCAACCCAAGATGTAAATATACCCTCTTTTACAAGTTTAATTTTTTTAACATATTGAAAAAAAACCCCAAAACTATTAATTAACATTTCCTTTGTTCCTTTGTTCTCACGGAAAATTCCTTTGTTCCTTTGTCCTCACGGGAAAAACACGTGGGCAGCCAAAAATATATATCGAACAGTGGTACTACTACATAACAATAACCTCAAATAATATATTATAAATACTTAATCATACAACCCCTACATGGGTTTGCATTGAGGTATTTATTGAGAGGTGGGAATTTAAATTTAAACTCTAGCCAACAGTTAAATTCCCCTCTCAACATACCGGATTAATATTATACCAGCTTACAAATCAGATATCACAAAATACATAAACCCAAAACTAAGGCTGCATCTGATTGACCGATAATAGCCGCGCTTAATCACAAAAGAAAACATACAATCTTGAGCTAAAAGAAGGATTGAAAACTAAAATCTATACCAACTAATCAAAATTTAGCACTCGAATGACGTACACAAGAAACGCAACTTTAGTACAAACGCTCCCACATAATTACTAATAAATGTACACTATTTTCCAAATTAACGAGGAATAATTAAAATGTGAAGCATCCAATATTATAAAATATAAAACTAAAAAGAATAATTTATATCCCTTGTAATAAAAACCATAAGAATTATTACTCCTTACCTTTAGTCAATTTAGTCTTAGTTATAAGCATAATTAAATCATAACAATAATCATAACTATTTATAACATACATATACTGTATTTGTATTTTAATTTTCCTTATAATCACTATATATACTCTAATTAGTATTGATAACCATCTATAATACTACAGCTAAGCACATAATAAGAATGAAATACCATAAAACATAATTTTATTATAAAACCTAAAATGAAAACAAAATTGAACTAGAATAGGACATTGGGGACTTTAGTAGGCGGGAGTTGAGGCGGAAGGCCGTTATGCTCTGTTACAATGCGCAGCCAACCAAAGGGTCTTAAGGTCAGCCAATAAAGGTCAGCACCACGACCAAAAGCCCAACCCTAGGGCTAAGCGCCTTCCTGGATAGCAATGTTATCGAAAGGTAACATCCGGCCAAGACGGTGAGCCACCAGGGGGGTTAATAGGCCCACGCGCCGGGGCAAAAGTGTCTAGCACTGAGACACGGGTGTACCTGATCAAGGAAGATGGATAATTTTTTGTGGATCACTTTGAGTCATATAGGATATTATGGTATTCTTTTTCACTTTTTGTATTGTCCTGCAATATTTGTCCCTTTTTCACTTTCTAGTCGCGAAATTATTCTTACAGTTTATTTAGATAATTTCGTAAGCATTTCTTTTGTATAAGTTTGGGAATGTCATGGGACAAGAGCAGTCTCTTTACGTCAGCATTGACACTTGCATAAGTCATTTTATGGACTACTTTTGACTTTCAATTAATTCTATTTATATTAGTCCAGCTTTTCTTTTGGAAATTACTCATAATGGTGTCAATCATTTCTGATCAATAACCACATCAGTCACCTGTTGCCCTTCCCTTCCATTTAAGTCTAATCTCTTCAGCAAGCTTTGGATCCCATCGCAGGAATTCAAAATAGCATGTGATCATATCTGCAGGTTTACTGACTGTTGCGCTCCACGTGCCGGCATTGTAAAGACCATGTGCTACGTGATTCAAGACAACCTCAACTCAGAAAATACAATACCACTCTTACGGTCTCCATTACATACAGAAGCAAAAACTTTTATTAGGTTCTCAGTTTATGAATAATTTAATTTTTGATAATTTAATTATATACAAATTAATATATGCTTTAGGAACTAATTTATATATGGATACATTATTCTTGAACATAAAACGACCACACCTTATATTTATCATTCAGTTATCTCCCTTACACCATACGCGACTTTTCAAAAAATTAAAAACTCACGTTCAGTGATCGTTTATAAAGTTACAGTACTCGTATATGAAAATAAAGAGGGCATTTTCTCTGGATTAATAATGTTCTCTGACGATTTTTAAAGCATTAAATAGTTTACTTAGGTTATCTTTACAACTCGTAATTTATGTTGTTGTTCGATCTATAATTTATCTCTTAAAAATGTACAATATGCTGAGTGACACACACACACACACATGCATACATACATACATACATACATACATACATACATACATACATACATACATACATACATACATACATACATACATACATACATACATACATACATACATACATACATACATACATACTCAGTATTTAATTCAACAACAATATTTTTATTCCTTTTGAGCATCAAGGCTAATAACTCGTTCAACACAAATTCTTTTTAGATCACATGCTGAGAACAACCTTTTGAAAATACTTGCACCTTTTTAAATTATTATTCCATTAAGAAAATGTCTGACAAAATGCGAAATTGTATCCGTAATGATTAGATAAGAATTCCAAGCACTGAATAAAATGAAACAGCGTGTTTATTTTTCTAACCGAGATTTATTTCCCCTGACCAAAAAGGACCAAAAAGACTCCTGGCATTAAGAGCTCACAATTAGTGGATGAAAAATAATATATTTTCAGGTACTACATGCAGTAGTCATCTAGTAGCATTTTCTCTACAAGTAATTTTTTTTTTCTTCCAAACAATCAACCATCAAAATTCTTCAGGACTGTTGAATTATGATCTTAATTTAAATCACCTGTACCAGTGGTTTTAATTCTTCCTTCCAGACAAAAGGTTTTGATATTCTCTAGAAATGATGGCCATGGAAAATATGTACCTCTGCTGCAACCTACCTGTCTATGTCATCGTGTCAAAAGTCTCAGTCCAATTTCTCGGATATTTAAGTATTCCGTCTGATCTTTGAAATTCAACAAGCTACTACCATCTCTTGCTTTCTTAATCTCTTTGGTATTATGTTACAGCGTTATAATCATGGATGTATCTGATCTCTGATTTCTTGCTTAGAAAAGAGTTGTCTAGGATGTGAAGATTGTTCCACTCCATTATGATCATTTGACAGCTGACAGCTTCCAAAGTGGCGGAATTATAGCTACCTCCTAATATTGTGTTTTGTCATCCGTTAATTCATATGTTCCTTTCTTCCAGGTAGTTTGCAAATAAAACAGAATGTAATCTGTCATGTGAGCCGCACTGTTAAGTCAGTGCGTAATAATTATAATAACGACAACAACAGCAGCGATAAATAACATGATGATGATGATGACGAATACGATGATATCAGACTCCGATAGACTGAAACGCACAACAAAAAAATGCAATGGTCTCAAATTTTTTAAGGTAAACACCAATTTGACGAATCTTTGATTATCTTTCCAAAATTCAGATTTTTCGTTACCTAGTATACTACTTAATATGGCAGAAAGAGTATTAATTAAATATCTCGAACGCATTAACTACAAAATTAATAATAATTCAGGTACCCTAGGTCACTCCAAAATATTAGATTTCAGTACCAAAGTTTTGTAGTTGGATAATCTGATATTTCTGTATAAGGAAGAAAAAAACTTTTATTTCAAACCGTAACCTTTTATAGGAATAATTGCAATAATTTAAAAAAGGAGTAATAATAATAATAATAATATGATGATGATGGGTCGTTGAGGTATCGTCTTCTTCCAAGTTATTTGGAATGAAAACCAGAAAAGTCCTTAAAGCCACAAGGTTTTATCTTGCAAAGGAAATGTTCCGATGCCGGGGATCAAACCCGGGCCGCCTGGGTGAAAACCAGGAATCCTAACCACTAGACCACATCGGAGATGACATATTCAGTTCTTCACAAAAATTACATAAATGAAAACCCTAATGCTACCTTGTGTGTCTAAGAAGTGATTAATGAGTTATAATATTAATTTTAATATTAACAATATGACATTAATGTAAAAAAAAAAAAAAAAAAAAAAAAAAACCAGGAAAAAATTATCCTCTTACTTTCTTCCAGTAAAGAGGTAATACTTTCACGGTTTTGTTTTCACGGGAGGCAATTACTTCACATCTTCAAGTTTTCTTTCTTTTCTACTCGGTCCACGGAATACACACGAGACCACGTGGGCAAGGAAAACACCCTGATTTCCTATAACGCCATACTTGCCGCCTTTTGCATAATACTCGTACGCTAAAAATCTTTATTCCACATAGTGGAAAAATACAGGTCAGCCCATCAAATTCCAAACTTATCTTAAGCTTTCTTACCATCGATAAACGCTTGCTCTCATACTAAATTGTTGGCATTTATTTATGCAATTTATTTATTGATTAATTTAAATTTACATTTATGTATTGTAAAATCAATGCATAGTGAATAGGACCAATTTTTTTTAAAAAAATCCATGCATAGTTAATAGGACCAGTTTAATAAAATCCATGCATAGTCAATAGGACCAATTTAATAAAATCCATGCATAGTCAATAGGACCAATTTAAAAAAATTCATGCATAGTCAATAAGACGAATCTAATAAAATCCATGCATAATCAATAGGACGAATTTAATAAAATCCATGCATAGTTAATAGGATGAATTTAATAAAATCCATGCATAGTCAATAGGACCAATTTAATAAAATCCATGCATAGTCAATAGGACGAATTTAAAAAAATCCATGCATAGTCAATAGGACCAATTTAATAAAATCCATGCATATTCAATAGGACCAATTTAATAAAATCCATGAATAGTCAATAGGACCAATTTAATAAAATCCATGAATAGTCAATATGACCAATTTAGAAAACCTCAGGAATAGTCAATAGGACCAATTTAATAAAATCCATGCATACTCAATAGGACGAATTTAATAAAATCCATGCATAGTCAATATGACGAATTTAATAAAATCCATGCATAGTCAATAGGACGAATTTAATAAAATCCATGCATAGTCAATAGGACGAATTTAATAAAATCCATGCATAGTCAATAGGACGAATTTAATAAAATCCATGCATAGTCAATAGGACGAATTTAATAAACTTCATGAATAGTCGATAGGACCAATTTAATAAAATCCATGCATAGTCAATAGGACCAATTTAATAAAATCCATGCATAGTCAATAGGACGAATTTAATAAAATCCATGCATAGTCAATAGGACGAATTTAATAAACTTCATGAATAGTCGATAGGACCAATTTAATAAAATCCATGCATAGTCAATAGGACGAATTTAATAAAATCCATGCATAGTCAATAGGACCAATTTAATAAACTTCATGAATAGTCAATAGGACGAATTTAATAAAATCCATGCATAGTCAATAGGACCAATTTAATAAAATCCATGCATAGTCAATATGACCAATTTAATCAAATCCATGCATTGTCAATAGGACTAATTTAATAAAATCCATGCAGAGACAATAGGACGAATTTAATAAAATCCATGCATAGTCAATAGGTCGAATTTAATAATCTTCATGAATAGTCGATAGAACAATTTTAAAAAAATCCATGCATAGTCAATAGGACTAATTTAATAAAATCCACGCAAAGTCAATAAAACGAATTTAATAAAATCCATGCATAGTCAATAGGACGAATTTAATAAAATCCGTGCATAGTCAATAGGACGAATTTAATAAAATCCATGAATAGTCGATAGGACCAATTTAATAAAATCCATGCATAGTCAATAGGACGAATTTAATAAAATCCATGCATAGTCAATAGGACCAATTTAATAAACTTCATGAATAGTCAATAGGACGAATTTAATAAAATCCATGCATAGTCAATAGGACGAATTTAATAATCTTTATGAATAGTCAATAGGACGTATTTAATAAAATCCATGCAAAGTCAATAGGACGAATTTAATAATCTTTATGAATAGTCGATAGACGAATTTACTAAGATCCATGCATAGTCAATAGGACGAATTTAATAAAATCCATGCATAGTCAATAGGACGAATTTAATAAAATCCATGCATAGTCAATAGGACGAATTTAATAAAATCCATGCATAGTCAATAGGACCAATTTAATAACCTTCATGAATAGTCAATAGGACGAATGTAATAAAATCCATGCATTGTCAATAGGACCAATTTAATAAAATCCATGCATAGTCAATAGGACGAATTTAATAAAATGCATGCATAGTCAATAGGACGAACTTAATAAAATCCATGCATGGTCAATAGGACCAATTGAATAAAATCTATGCATAGTCAATAGGACGAATTTAATAAAATCCATGCATAGTCAATAGGACGAATTTAATAAAATCCATGCATTGTCAATAGGACCAATTGAATAAAATCCATGCATAGTCAATAGGACGAATTTAATAAAATGCATGCATAGTCAATAGGACGAATTTAATAAAATCCATGCATAGTCAATAGGACGAATTTAATAAAATTCATGCATAGTCGATAGGAGGAATTGAAATAATCTTAATGAATAGTCGATAGACCAATTTAATAAAATCCATGCATAGTCAGTAGAACCAATTTAATAAAATCCATGCATATTTAATAGGACCAATTTAATAAAATCCATGAATGGTCAATAGGACCAATTTAATAAAATCCATGAATAGTCAATAGGACCAATTTAATAAAATCCATGAATAGTGAATAGGACCAATTTCATGAATAGTCAATAGGACCAATTTAATAAGATCCATGCATAGTCAATAGGACGAATTTAATAAAATCCATGCATAGTCAATAGGACGAATTTAATAAAATCCATGTATAGTCAATAGGACTAATTTAATAAACTTCATGAATAGTCGATAGGACCAATTTAATAAAATCCATGGATAGTCAATAGGACCAACTTAATAAACTTCATGAATTTAATAAAATCCATGCATAGTCAGTAGAACCTATTTAATAAAATCCATGCATAGTCAATATGACCAATTTATTAAAATCCATGCATAGTCAATGGGACGAATTTAATAAACTTCATGAATAGTCGATAGGACCAATTTAATAAAATCCATGCATAGTCAGTAGAACCAATTAAATTAAAATCCATGCATAGTCAATATGACCAGTTTAATAAAATCCTTGCATAGTCAATAGGACCAATTTAATAAACTTCATGAATAGTCGATAGGACCAATTTAATAGTATCCATGCATAGTCAGTAGGACCAATTTAATAAAATCCATGAATAGTCAATATGACCAATATAAAGATGAGTATGATATGATTAATATTTTTGTTTGCAAGTTAAGAAATATATCCACCCAGAATATTTTCATGAATTTGAAGGTGAAAAGCCTTAAACGTTCCTGGTTTTATCCCAGGTGACCAGGATTTTATCCCTAGTGGCAGAACATTTTTTTCCTGAATGTTTTAAACCTCTCTGTCTCTCTCTCTCTCTCTCTCTCTCTCTCTCTCTCTCTCTCTCTCTCTCTCTCTCTCTCTCTCTCTCTCTCTCTCTCTCTCTCTCTCTCTCTCTCTCTCTCTCTCTTAATGTTCATCAATGATTTAGTTTGTAAAATTACTTCGTTTTTAAATAATACCTACAACTGTTAAGAAACATCAGTTGTTTTGAAGGAGTTATTAGCCTTAATACTCATTAGTATTAAAGCATTATATTATTAAAATATATTCCTATAGGTATTAAGCACATATTTAAAGTCCTATTGAATAATTTGTGTAAGTATACAAGCTTAGTATCTAGTATCATATTAGGGTATAGGGTTCTTCTTAATGTTCTGCCTATTTCAATGTCAATAATGTGGAGACGTATAGGATGAACATACTGAGTAGTTTTGTGCATGGCCACGCGTCTAGTACGTGATTTCAAGAATCACCGCAGACAATGGACTAATCTACATATCTGCTATTTAGGTTTCCATTAACTTCAACATCACCTTCATTAGCATTCAGGTGGTAGAGATTGTATTCGTGCACGTGAATTGTGATGATTCTGTTTATCGTCAAAACAGAACGAATAAAGAATCTACAACACTAATATAGTGGAAATACATATTGGTCATACATTAAAATAATAAATACGGTCGGTATCAAGATAGGTATGACAAACAGTGAGTAGATTCGTGCTATGATACAATTATTTTTCCTAAGGTGGTTTGGGGAAGTGAAATTAATATTCATCAAAACAAGAAATAGGATCGCTTTTGAGCAGCCAGCACTAATAACATATATTAGTATTTCTTATCAAATACTAGCAATCATGCAAAGAGACTCTTAAGTGTATTTTCTTTTTTAAATTTCTCCACACCAATTCGACGTATTTCGTATGCCATATATAGCAAACCACATCACCACCACATCCTATTTTTAAAATTTTTTTTCTCCGCATATATCTATGGGGTATATATATATATAAATATATATATATATATATATATATATATATATATATATATATATATATATGAAACAATTAGTATCAAGGTCCATAACCCGTTTAACTAAAATACTGTATATAACAGAGTTATAATTTAAAATGTAAAGTATTTATACTTTTGAGTGATAGACGAAAATTAAGAAAAATAAAATCACTATTACCACCACAAATAACATGTAATGAATTACCTAATGTATTACTGCTGATACCATCATTATAAAAAGTAAGAAAGAAAAGGCGACAATGAATTTTCTTGTTACTTTCTTCCAAAAAATAGGTAACATTTTCACTGCATTGTTTGGCATAAGGCAAGATTTTTTTTTCTACCTGGGCTACACTTACGATGATGTGGGCTGGGAAATCAACATCACTTTGTATACGAACTGCCATATTCTTAAGGCCATTTGCATAACTCTCGTTGTTTAGGCACGTTTATTCCATGTGGACTGATAATGCAGCGCGCTCGCTACTTTTTCCAAATTCACCGCTTTTTCATTTATGTACTCTTGCTATTACAATGTTTGCATCCATTTATTTATCTTATCGTCGGTGATCATATCTGGAGACGTTTTAGTCCGAGTTTCCTCTGACCCTTGACACCCCATTTTTGATATTTGGGTTTTTATGTTAGGGTGTAGGGTCAGAGTACATTCCCTTTCAAAATGTTGGAATTCGCCGACACAGTTTGGTGTCCGTATAGGGTACTCGTCAACTATCAGACCTAGCAAACTTAAATTACCTTACATTGACCCATTCTTACATTAAATCGATAGGGAAATTATTTATCTTCTAAGAAATTACTAATATAACACGGATTTTGTCTTTAATCAGTTGTCAGACGAGACGTAACTACAGCGTCGATGAATTTTGACTTCGTTCGCACCATTTTCATTGCTAGGCACATAACTAAATAAATCTCGCGACCGATATGCATAAACGTCACAGGTCAAATAGTCACGTGGAAACAACAAAACCGCGTTGATGTGTAGTTTCAGCGTGACCAGTCAGCCTCTTTCCTGAAAGATTCGACAGCCACATGTTTCGGTCTGCTGTTATCTCAATTAATATGTTGCATAGTACGTGTTCTTTTCTTGTTTTTGTACTCATTGCGTGACTTTCATTCAATATTTTAGAGTTTTTGTTTTCTCTTTGCAATACTGGAATGGAGGGTTTGGTGCATACATCTATATTGCAACATGGCAGATAAAGACGAATACATGAAGCTCTTGCCAATGAGATACTTTAAGAAAAGGGATACTTTTTTAATATTAAGGAACTACAGTATGCTGTAATAAAATCAGTTATCAATGGAAGTGACCCATTTGCTGTCCTCCCCACAGGATATGGGAACACGCGGTTTTCATTATATAATGCAAATTAAAGTGTCAGATGTTAAAGTAAAACTGGCAAGGTCCTCACCATCACATGATAATATAGTTATATGCTTGACCACAGTACATAATAAAAATAAAAAATACAATTACCTAATGGAGCATGACCTTCTAGAATGATCTAATAGCGTGTACAATTCACTTAAGAATCTCCAAAACTCTAACACTGATCAATATATTTACTTATTTGTGCTAGACATCACTATATACTGCCACACTGCAGACATCGTAGCGATATGGCTGAAAAATTGCTAAAGCTACGTTAAAATTCATAATCACATCACCTCACTTCTCGTCCCGCATCTATCTTTGGTTACCTGAATAATAATCCTGATAAGCTCATGCTCAGAGAGAAAAATGAAATTATTATCAGGTGTTTACATAAATGAAATAGCAAACAAATTAATAACAATCAAACAGGTCAAGCAGAAATCGACTCAGTCTTGTACAAGGTCACGTCCAGCATGCAAAGTTACATTACAGTATCATATAATGAAATTTAAATGATTAAAACTAACAAACAATTAGAATAAATACTACTACTACTTATACTAATTAATAATAATAATAATAATAATAATAATAATAATAATAATAATAATAATAATAATAATAATAATAGTGTTTCTCATGTTGTGTCCTGTAAGTCGTTGACTCTGGTATCTTTTATCTTTTCATTCAGGAAGTTTGGACAAACAGCAATTTAAAATCAGCCGTGTCAGGACAATCATCAATTTAAAATCAGTCTGGTTAACCGCATGGATTTCAAAAGAGTATTCCGATGCCGGGGATTGAACTCGGGCCGCCTGGGTGAAAACCATTAATCCTAACCACTAGACCACATCGGAATTATCGATGTGCGGTCTACATAAGAATTACATAAATTAAATTAATATTATTACCATTAGGGTTTAAGTAGTGGATTGTAATACTAATGTTGATGTTATCCTTATAAAAAATAATGTAAATAAAGAAGAAAAAATGAAATATCATCTGCTACGTTCTTCCAGTACAGAGGTAACGTTTTCGTCGCATTGTCTTCACGGCAGGCAATTATTTCGCAGCTTCCAGTTTTCTGTCTGTTTTACTTGTAACACACGTGAGAATGTGAGAGGAAAAAAAAGCTGACTTTATACTACAACGCCATATTCTCATACCTTACATACCTTTATCCTACGTAGATTTTGATAATGCAGCTCCACCCTTCAGATCATAAACTTTTGTCCACTTTATTAACATCCGTGCAGAGGCGTAGCTATGATATTTTGCGCCCGGGGACGTACAATAAAATTGGCGCCCCAGCCCCCTCCCCGTTTAATCACATTTTCCTATTTTACTTATTATAATGTAACGTTTTAAGCCTCATTTTGGCGCCCTGTACCTTGGCGCCCGGGGACATATGTACCTCCCTGCCCCACCCTAGCTACACCTCTGCATCCATGAACTCTTGCTGTCATACTTTATTTATTTATTTATTTATTTATTTATTTATTTATTTATTTATTTATTTATTTATTTATTTATTATACAATCAGAGCATAGTCGATAGGAAAAGACATAAACTATTTTGGTTTTAGGTTAGGCAGCCAAGGTTTTATCCCCAGCGTTGGAACGCTTTTATTCCCTTGAAGCCCTTAAACGTTTCGTTCTCTCTCTCATAATGTTCATAAGTGACTTAGTTATAAAAGTACTTACGGTTTTTAAATGATACTCATTTTAAATTATACCAATAACTCTAAAGGTACATCAGTTGTCTAGAACGGGCCTTAATATTCATAAATATTCAAAAAAATTTAATATTAAATATTCAATATTCATAACCTTAAGGATCTATTTAAAGTCCTAAAGAAGAATTGGTGCAAGTATATAAGCTTGGTACTTAGATTCGGATTTGAATTTGGGTTGCATTTATTTTTTACATATTTCAATGTCAATAATGTGAGTTAGTATAGGCTAACCATATGGATTTGTTTTGCACCATACCTCTTGTACGTCATTTTAGGAATCTGAGAATTTACAAAGAAACCCGCGAAGGAAGAAAAAATTCTACAAATCTGCTATTTAGGTATTTCTTCACATCAAAATCACCATAGTGTTTAGCCCGGTTGTAGAGCAGTGCTGTTTTAAGGGTAGATCTGCGAGACACGTGCCTAAGGCGCCGCGCAGCAGAGGGCCTCGTGGCGGCCCAAAAACAAAATTTAGGTGTCGGTTATGTTAGTGTTTAGTACTTTATTATATGCTCATTTTCTTTCTCCGTTAACTTTAAATTGTCAGATTCGTTCAATATTATGCGATATTGAAATCCTCGCGCTCAATTTTTACTTAATGTAAGTGAATAAAGGAACTATTTTTCTATTGTAAACAAACAATTCTATTTTCTAACGTAAACAATTTTTTATGAATGAACTGAAGCAGATATTTCATGGACTGCCACATACCAACAAATGTTTCATAGACTGCCACATAGCAGCAGCATTAGCACATTCCGCGTTAACTTTTTTGATACAATGTTTCAGATTTAGGATAGCTACTGTATAGACGCCAGATAGGGTCCTTACAATAATATGCAAGTTATAAGACATAAATTGTCTTCTTTACCTGGTAATAAAAATGGCAAAAATATACTTACAATTTTACAACCTGCATTTCCTTAAAATATACTTTAGTAGTTCTGCAAATCCGAATTACATGGTCCATGTCATCGGTACTCATGCTTGATTACACATTGCGAAATTGTACTGTAATTTCGAATTTATTCCAAGTGCAGTTACATACTCCTTCCTGCACTCAAAATGAAATAAACATTAAATTTCACAGCGTCTTTTCGATAACTGCAATTGAATGACTTCATATTTTTCCTCACAGTATGATCTGAATCATTTAATGACAGAACAGAAACACACGCTGATGTCAATACGCTTCAATAGGATGAAATTAGCAAACGCTGCTGGAATCCGATGTACGTTACTTCATGTAGATAAATTCAGACCATAATAAAAAAAAATTTGCATCGAATCGACAAAAATACCAAAACGAATTCGTTCCAGATCAAATGGAAAAGTTGTTGTAATGTGCATTCATTAACAGTCTTACTCCACATTTTAATTTTAAGTAGACCAAACGTGATTTTCTTTCGAAACTTAGTCTAACAACCAAATTCAAAATTTCATGGGCGGAGTTACGTGCGCATGAAAAACGTGGTTGTGTAATGATGCAGCTACGCTTTTGTATTTAGTTTGGAATACGGCATACATTCTCTTACTTTTTTTGCTGCATTTTAGTTTTATTTATTTATTTATTTATTTATTTATTTATTTATTTATTTATTTAAGCATTGTGTAGAATAAGAAAATGAGCATATAATTAAAAGGTTACTGCATTTGAATGTGAAAATATGAGCTCGTTTTGTCGGATGGATAAACTGCACTCCCAAGGTCGTGCAGTATAAACATCCGAAAAACTCGTTAATATTTTCCCATATAAATGCAGTAACCTATAACTATTAATAAATGTAATAAATTGACACACATGCACATTGAAATGCAATGCAATACTATATATATCGGAGACTGAGAGATTGAGGTGCAAGTCTGGTTACATTTTAGGTTAGAGTGTGTGCCTAGGGCTCCTAAACTTCTGAAAACGGCTCGGTTCTAGAGATTATAGACGTGTACTTGAATTTGTGAGAATCGTGTAAAAAGTCGAAATAGTTCCCTTAAGCATTATCTCGCCCAATAACGCTATTAAAACTCGACGATGAAAACCAGGTTCGCGGTGTTCAAGCGCTCAAGGCTGTATCAAACGGTAGCTACGACTAGCAGGGAATCTATTCGTGCAATGACACAATCATTTCGTCTCGATGTTGCTTTAGGGTAGGCTAATTAATCTTTATGGTAACTAGAAATCAATTTGCATTTCCCTTATCTCCGCTGCCAACTCTAATAGCCTATATTACCTTCTGATTCCTCAAATAGTGGCAATCAAGCTAAGGGACTCAAATTGATTTTGTGTCACACGATTTCCAAGTATGTGATATGCAAGCCACAACTTCACCACCATATTTTATTTCAATTTATATTCGCCACCTGGCATGAGCATAAAGGTTCAAAACCCGTTCAATGTAAATAACATTTCTTAAAGTTAGGGATTTTTATTTATAAACTGGAAGCACTAATAACAGTACGTGATAAATGAAAATTGTGAAAGAGAAAGTAAATCTTAAAGGGTGGAAGAAAAAGTGTTTCGACGTTCGTGATGGAAACCTGGTCGACTGGGTGAAAATGAGGAATGATTTCGGCGTTTTTTCTTTAATCAATATTTTCTTGTTGGATTTATTTCTTACCTGACAAAAATAGAGTCGTATCATAACAAAAAAATTATAGTCGTATCATAACAACAAAATTAGAGTCGTATCATACAACAAAATTACAGCCGTATCATAACAACAGATATTAGAGTCGTATCATACTCATCTTTAAAATAGGCTTATTGACGCATCGTCCGATTGTACATGCTCTGAACGACTTTTTGATACTGCTTCCACCATTTTGTAGCTTTTATTCAATTAAGAAAACTTCTGACAAAATACATTGTGATTAAAATAGAAATCCAATCGCTGCATTAAAAGAGAACTTCAGGCCGTACGTGACAACAAATGGTTCCGTGAGCTGCGTTGTGTTTGCTAGCAAACATTGTTGCGTTGCCAGGGAAAGATCTCAAACAGCCTGCATGAAAACCAGAAGTCTTAACCAAAAGACCACATATAGCTTCATAAAAAGTAACTTCATAAAATCACTATTACCACCCTGAGCGTTCAAAAATAGTATATAAGGAATTATTGTATTAATGTTGATATCATCTTTATGAAAAGGAAGAAAGAAAGAAAGACAAAAACGACAATGAGGTTTCCTCTGTTACTTTCTACCAAACCAGAGGTAACATTTTCAGTGTCTTGTTGGCACAGAAGGCAATTTCTTCGCATCTTCATGTTTTCTTTCTTTTCTACCAAGGTTCAATTGTGATCACGTGGGCAAGGAAAATATTATGACTTTTGCACAAACACTGCCTTATTCTTACCGCCATTTTCATAACTCTCGCACTTTAGATACGCTTACCCCATGTTATCAGACAATGCAGCTTCTCAATTCTTTTTCCTTTTTTTTTTCGTCGATGAACTCTTACGGGTCATATTAAACTGTATCTATTTGTTTATCACAATTTCGCGAAACACATCTGCTGACTTTTCTTTTCAAAACAATATCAAAATTCTCTTTTCCTAAGCTTTAGTGGCGGAACCAGTTTTTAAACGAATGCCATTTTTACATGGTCCAGGTTAAGATCACATAACTGTACTCTGAAGCGATTCTTCACACCTCTAGTGGAATAGAAAATGGATAAAAAATAGTTCATAATAAACGCAAAATGTTAATTCATGTTTAATGTACAGAACTAAAACAAAATGAGGCGCACTTATTACATGCAATTATACAAGTTTACCTTAGAGTGTCATAAGCATACAAGTTCCATTAGTGTGACTTCCCTCATTCCTTCTTTCCTATTTCCCCGTTGACATATTTTGTACAGTAATTGCAAATATTCGATTACGAAAATATATAATGATTGAAAGTCCTATGGAAGAATTTGTTTAGGTATCTAGTCCTGTAACATAATGTCGGATTAGAGTTTTGGGTTCTATGTTGTTTTCCTTTTACATGAATGTGAATGATGTGGAGAGGTATACGCTGGTCATATCGAATATTTTTGTACATGGTCATGCGTGTTAAAAGTCATTTCAAGAATTTTGATAATTTCGAAGGAATTCTCCCGCCATCGACTCATCTACAAATCTGCTCTGTAAGTTTTCCATAACATCGACATCACTGTCCGTTGTGGTCCTGTGGTAGAGATTGTATTCGTAGACGTCAGTTTGTGATGATAATGTGTAAGTAATAAAAAATCTTTAATGCATAAAGCAACTAAAACACATATGAGCCATGAACATATATTCTTCAGGTGTTCAAATGCTTAAAGTCTGTTTCAGTTGTCTGTAGCTATGACCAGTAGTGAATCAATTTATGCAACTACGCAATTATTTCCTCTAAGAACTACTTTAGCAGAGTGAAAAAAAATATTCATGAAAACAAGAAATCGTTTGTTTTCCCCATTTCTGAGCAGCCAACACTAATAACAGATATTGCTTTATTCCTTATAAAACTTGGCAATCAAACAAAGCAATTCAAAATGCTTTCTTCGCACGAATAAGACGTCATGTAATATCTACCCCACCACGTCGCGACCACTTTTAATTGTGTGTGTAGGTGCGGGTGTCGGTGTGATTTGGATTTGTAATGTAGCTTTAATAATACTATTATCTTATCACAACGATATATTTAGTTTGTCATTTTATAGCGATGTCTATCACTGGGCCATCATGCCGCAGTCATGTGACATCATGTCACACCCAGTCACATTATCCTGACACCAGACCGACCAATGTAACACTATACTCTTAATGCGGTGCGCCAAGCGAGGCAGTTGTTATAGTGCCACTATTATAAGTCTTTGGTATGACTCGATCGGGGATCAAACCCGCGACCTCCTGTATCCGAAGCTATATTAATTATATTAGAGCATATCAGCCATATGTGGCTTTGCGAGTTAGAACCTTTGGATATATTGGATGTTGGTATTTCTCTGATATGGTCGTATAGTAATCATCTTTAGTCTTTTTAATCGAATAACAATATTTTTACATATTTACGAGCATCTAGGTTCATAACCCATTCAACACATCTATCATTACTTCGAGATATAGGTATTATTCAAATTATTATACTTACTATTAAAAAGAAAACGGAAGTACTTTATTACTGTATCGTAAGCAGAGAGAGAGAGAGAGAGAGAGAGAGAGAGAGAGAGAGAGAGAGAGAGAGAGAGAGAGAGAGAGAGAGAGAGAGAGAGAGAGAGAGGTGGATGGGTAGAAAAATGTTTAAAAACTGTGCTTTCACTCTCTCCTTGTAGACAAGAGGTCTTGATCTTGTTTAGCAGTGATAGTCATGGAAAATATACAACTCTACTGCTACTAATCTATGTCCAAGTTGGAGGGTTTATCTTGGGTTAAAATATCTTGCTTCAGTCGTGTCTAAGTCATAATAGCAGGTGTCTCAATCCCATTTATTTCTGACATTCAGGTGCTTCAGCCAGGTGAAATTCAGCCACCTCCAATGCTTCATAATTTATGTGCGTTTCTGCAGCTGGACTTTATGTACCTTGAAATATCGTATCACTGCTACCTTGTGTAGAATGTGAAGATTGTTCACCTCCATTATAACTCATTCGACGGATGATGGTGATGATGATGACGATGAATATCAGATATCGATAGATTGAAAAGTACTGTGCAAAGGAAAATAGGGTTACAATGTTTAAAGCAGTTACCATTTTTGACGACCCTTCGATTTTCTTTCCAAAACAGATTTTTTCGTAGTATTGGATACTGCCTAACAATGGACAATGCTTATTAGATATGTAATACTTATTAACTATGAAATTAGTCATAATTCCGGTACCTTATGTCAGTCTGTTGCAAAGTTTGAAGATTGGTTGACTTCTTATTTCTTATTTAAAAAAATAAGACTCACTTTGAAATTTTTAATTTTCATCCTTTTTTCGTCTTGAGAAGATTTCGATAATATAAATAAGGGGCAATAATAATAATAATAATAATAATAATAATAATAATAATAATAATAATAATAATAATAATAATAATATATGTTTCTGAAGGTGTGCCCATCAGTAGTTAACTCATATATGCTTTACTTTTTCCTTCAGGTAGTTTGCAAAAAATGCCACGACACCAAACAATCCAAGAACCGATTTGTGAGCCGCGTGGGCTCTGTATTATAGTGTTCTGATACCAGGGATTTGAACCCGTGCCGTCTGGGTGAAAACCAGCAAATCTAACCACAAGACTATATAAGAGTCGATACACGCATTTTTTTTTTCATAACAGGTACATAAATAAAAGCAATATTAACAACTTGACGGTACCAAAATCACGCAGAGAATTATAATACTAAGGGTTATTGATAGCAGAAATCGGCTTAATGAGTTGATGGATGTCCTATAGTCAAACATCACGTATCAGTTGAGATCGGGTGGTAGAAATTATGTTTGTGCACGTCAGTTGTGATGATCGTGTAAAACATCTACATAGTACGAATAAACAAACTGAAAACATATCGACCATGACATATATTCGTCCGGTGTTCAAGAACTAAAGTCAGTGTCAAACTGATGTTATGAACATCAGGGAATATATTCCTCAAATGACGCCATCGTTTCTTCTAGGAGTTGCTTTAGGGGAGCGGTATTATTATTATTCATTAAAACAATGTATCGGTTTGTTTTCCCTGTATTTGATGAACCATCACTAATAACTGATATTACATTCAGCTTTAACAAATATGGCGATCAAAGAAAATGACTCAATGTGTTTTCCTATGGGTAAAATAAATAAAATCACTGTTACCATTTTAACGGTACAAAATGGCATATAATGAATTATAATATTAATGCTTATATTATCTTTTTTAAAATAAAAAAAAGAAAGTAAAGAGAAAAAAATTTCTTACTCTATTTTCTACCAATACAGGAGGCTTTTTCTTCCTATCATTAAGTGTCCAATATTTTCTACATAGAACATACATAAGACCACGTGGGCGATTGGAAATTATGACTTTATATAAAAACGGCCATAATCTTACCGCCATCTGCGTAAGTCTCGTACTGTTGATAGGCTTGCAAGGTTACGTTTGCTCGTCATACAGAATTAGCGAAAGATCTGATCGTAGTATTTCTAGTGTCCATCCTTATGGATCGGTAATGAACGTACAAGATGTTCTGCGGTAGATATATATTGCGACTGGTCTTGAATACATCCATGCTGTAAGCAGATGGGAGAATATCTTCGTGGGAAAATATATTCCTATCTTCTGCCAAAAGGAATTAAAATCTCTCAGAAGAAACTTGGCATGACAGTTTTTTCACCGTCTTGACTGTAATAATATCCGCAAATTTTCATGGACGGTTCCCAATTAGCACGTGACAAATTTTACGTAGGGACAAGACCTGCAGCTGTTCCACAATTAGCATTTTGATCATCTCCCTATTTTAAGTTTTGTGGTCACGTTGTTAAATCTTTCTTTCACGAGGCTTATTTTCTGTTTACTGCTCATTTCCATCATTCTGGTCTCTCTTTGTGATGGCATATTAATCGATGTAGGCTGTATAATTCTGCTTTGTTTCCTTCTGAGGGCCTATTAATCAAATATGTTAACAGTTGTAGCAATATACAAGTACATTATTGCACAATCATGCTTGAATATTTGTATTGCGAAGCAGTCAACAGCTATTCGGATCTAATCCTTTCAGTTTAAATAATGTACTTCCCTGAAATGCCGCATACCATTTTGAAATTTCTATAGAATAAGCAAAAACAACAAAATAATTCTTTGGTAAAATACTGACAAAGTAACAAAAGCAAAAACATAGTGTTTAAGAAAAACAAAAACATAAGGAAAATCCCGCATTAAATATGGAATAATTCCCAATTAATTACAGCAACAAACGTTCGGCAGATTTCGATACATGCTTGAGAAATGAATGGTATACAACTTTCTACTTAATGATCATCATCAGTTATCACATCTGCAGACCATTTGTTTGAAAATAATGACAAACACTCTTTGTTTCTAAGCATTTTGGGCGGAAACATTTTTTCAAGGAAGATTTTTTTGGAAGAGTTCCAACTTGACAAATTAGGTGCACGTTTTGGAAATTTTTACATGTATTGGAAAAAGGAAAAAAAAAAACCAACAAAAAAAACAAACAACAACAACAATTTGTACGTAACAAACCGAAAGAGTTAAGTGTACAGAAATAAAACAAGGCGCAAATATTACAGGTAAGCGCATAAGTTTATAAGGTAACACGTGCTTAAAGGTTCCAAAGCATTTCTTTCTCTGTTCCTCTCGACGCCTGTTGCACAGTAATTGCAAATATTTGTGTCGGTATGTAATCTCATTCCTCAATTACGGATTAGAGAGTCGGTTCCTTTTGTCTTGCATATATGAATGTTAATTATGCGGAGAAGTGCAAGCTGGCCGATCGAATAACTTTATACATGATCGTACGTCATGTACGTCTAGTCAAGATCGAAGAATTTATACCGAAGCCTACACACGATCAACTTATCTACTGATTTGCTATTCAGGTTTCATCTAACTTGAACATCACCAGCATAGGTCCCGGTGATAGAGTGATTGGGTTGTTTAACGACCGAGTGTGTATAAAGTGAAAGTAATACGAATAAACTTTCTCTTAGCTCAGTAATACCTATTGAGACGGATATTGGCCATAGACATCTGTTTACCATGTGCAAATACTAATGTCTGTATGAAACCTTTGATATGACTACCAGTGAAAAGATTCTTACGATGATACAAAAAAACTCTTACGACAGGGCCCAAGATTGCATAGGTTTAAAAACAGGCCCCAATTTCACTAATCACATACAAAATCAAATAACTTATTTTAACATTGTAGCCCTATGTTCCTTTTCCGTTGAATTTTCCAATATATCGATGTCTGATATTCTTGTTCGTCATCATATATGTATTTGTTGGTTTTTTGTCATTATTATAATTATTACATGCTGACTTACTTACAAATATCTTCTTATTAAAAATTATTTTTCAAAATCCCTGTCGACGTCTATTCTCTGTTTTGTTATTATTATTTCACGAATGATTTACATGTACTATCTAGATTTTGATACAGTTTTTACTAACAAAAACATAAATATAGAGACCAAAAATAATTCTTTATATATATATATATATATATATATATATATATATATATATATATATATATATATATGTGTGTGTGTGTGTGTGTGTGTGTGTGTGTGTTTATTTTCCTAAAGTTTAAGAAGATGACCATAAGATAATACGCAAAGAATATCTACTGATGAACATCTAGTCTAGTATGTTCATTACTGTGCAATAATCGGAAAATTACGATCACATTTTTGCATAACAGCCGAAGGAAAAGGCATGAAGACCAAACATACGTTAGAAAACGCTGTAAAAGGTTTGGTGACGTTTTCCAGAAGGATAACTAAGAAATTATAGTGAGCCAGAAAGTTTTCCCCGACAAGAAAACCAGAATGTTGTCGTTAGACTTTTTAACCTTTCTCTGAAGTACTTATAATTCATCCAAAAAAGAAAGGCATAATTGGATGCAATAAATTTTGTTGACACATAATAAGCGGCACAACAAATATATATATAGATATATATATATATATATATATATATATATATATATATATATATATATATATATATATATATATATATATATATATGACTTAAATTATACACCCAACATCTAAACGTTAGTACCAGATATACAATTAGCACTGCCTATTCAATGGTTCTGCCAACCAGAACTCTGCCAACGCTTAGTTGTGAAGTCATACAAAGAATCGCCAAAGTTCCCTATCCAACTTGTTGACACCCCTTTTTGTTCAAGATGTGGGTTTACGATCGCTATGCATTTCTTTCCCAAGTATAGAGAGCAATGAACACAGTTCAGGGGAAAATTATCTATCTGCAATACCTATCTGTTAGAGCTACTATTTTGCGGAAAGGGCGATGTCAATGAAAAACATATAATCGTTCAACATGTACGCAGATATATAATCGATACCGAATGATTTCAATAATTTACTCAAATCGACTGGAATGTCATTGCCTGTCTGTCTGTCTGTCTGTCTGTCTGTCTGTCTCCAATCAATCTCACTATTAGTAACTGTTGTCGTGCTGGAATATGTTGTAATACTTATATTACGTAGATAAGGGGCTATTTTAAATTGTTACAATTTGCACCCAATCTCGCAGTGTATACTATTGTGGCAATAAAATATGTTTAAACTAAACTAAGAATCTCTAAGACAGTTATGCTATTCAAACACATATTGGACATGAACATATGTTCTTCAAGTGTTCACATGCTAATATCTGTATCAGTCTGTTGCCAGGAATAACAGTGAACATTTTCGCGCAAGGAGCACAATCAGTTCTTGTCTAAGGAGGTTTCGTGGAGTGGAATTAATATTATTTAGCACAAGAAACTGGTTCGCTTTTCGCACATTTGTGCAAGCAACTCTAATAGCAGTAATAACAGATATTACATTCTGCCTCATCAAATACTGGGACTCAAACAAAAAGATTCAGAGTGTGTTCCTCGCATTATTCTACGTTTGTCATATTTGTCACACCACGTTAATTCCAATTTTAATTAATTAAATGCCTATTCGTGAGATTTAACTCAGGGTGCGAGACCCAATGTTCGATGCATTGATAAAGGATATTTAAAAATATATTTCTTTTTACTTGTACATATGATATATATATATATATATATATATATATATATATATATATATATATATATATATATATATATATATATATATATATATATATATATATATATGCGTGTGTATGTGTTCTTTTATGTTTACAATGTTTTACAGTATATTTGTATTTTTATTTTGATGTATCGATTATGCAGTCTGAAAGAAAGAATTCTTATCTTCTTATCTTATCTAATAAACAAAACGAATTTTGATCTCTATATTTATGATTTTGTTTCTTAAAAGATGCGTGTATACAATTAAGTTAGTCCCAATTAAGTTAGTCCAATTAAATCAGTTGATGAAAGTCATCGATTCAGTTTTTAATAATGCGAATAAAACAGAAATATTACACGTCTCGATAAGTTATGACAAATAGTTTTCAATTCTCAGTGATATTAGCAATTAGGTATTTGCAAGTAAGTCAGAGTGTAATAATTATAATAATTGCAAAAAGAAACATTAACTAGTGATGTCGATGACGGCGGAGGCGACGACGATGATGATAATGAATATCAGACATTGAAAGTACAACGAAAAAGGAAACTTTAGCTACAATGTTAAAAAGCATGCACCAGTTTTACTGATCACCAGTTTTCGTCCCCAAACTGAGAATTTTCGTTACTTCTTATAATGCCTGACAAGAAACAGTACTTATTAAATATTTAGGAGTCCTCAACTTTTAAATAATTCATAATTCCAGAACTTTATGTCACGCCATGCAAAGTTTTATTTCAGTACTAAAGTTTGAGGATTGGTTTATTTGATATTTTTATTAAAGAAAGAAAAACAAAGAATGAAATTTGAAATGGTCAATTTTCATCCCTTTTCTTGGGAAGATTTCGACAATATAAATAAGAGGTAATACCACTAATAATAATCATTTGATATTGTGTCCGGTCAAAGATTAATTTAGGTATCCATTTCTTTTTTCTTCAGGGAGTTTTCCAAAACGAAAACAACAAAATAAAAACAATCTATTATCTGTTCATGTTTTCTTAGCAAAACATGTTCCGATGCCGGGGATAGAACTCGGGCCGCCTGGGTGAAAACCAGAAATCCTAAACTCTAGACCACATTGGAATGAATATATATATATATATATATATATATATATATATATATATATATATATATATATATATATATATATATATATATATATATATATATATATATATATCATAACGGGTACATAATAAATCACTATTATTACATTAACGGTGTAAATAACGTTTAAAGAATTGTTATATTACTGTTGATAATGTGATTAAGAAGACGATGCAAGCAAAGAAGTAAAGAGTTTTCCTCCATTACATTCTTTCAATACAGAGGCAACATTCTCGCCACTTTGTTGTTAAATGAGGCAATTTCTTCATATTTTCAAGTTTTCTTTCTTTCTATTCGGAACTCAAGTGACCAAGTGGGCCAAGAAAATACATGAATTTGCACGAGAACTACTATATTTTTACCTCCATTTTCATACTTCTGGCACTTTAGATACGTTTAGTAAGACGATGCAGGTCCTCCAACAACATTTTGATAATCTTCCTCTATTTGTATTCTTCACGTGGTTAAAGTTTCTTTCCTTAATGAGGATTATTTTTTCATCACGGCTTACTCCTAATTATCTTTTGTTTCCTTTAGAGTGCCAATGATTGATTTGTGTTACCTATTTATGTCATGTCCACACCTTTGGTCCTTATTAAGTTGTGATAGTAACAAGTATACTTGCTATTTAAAAGCATATCGATCGTGGATATAAATTGTTATGGTGTTCAAAATGCTCTGAAGTCAAACTGTAGTTACAACCAAAGTCAATATATTTGTTGTTGTTGTTGGTGGTGGTGGTGTTGTTCTGGGGCTTAACGCCATTTTTCAGCACACGATAGGTTAAACATGGCGGCCTGTATTAATGGTGGAGGAAAAAACTGGGAAATCCGCGGAAAGAACCACCGACTCATGAGAAGCTACCGACGAGCTTTCTCACATATCCACATTAGCCGAATGTTAGACTCGAACCCAAGCAGACAGAGGTGAGATGGCACTGATCCGTAACGGAGAGCGCTTTAGACCACACGGCCAATCGGGGCTCCTCAATAGATTTGTATAATGACACAATGATTTCGTCTCCCAGTTAGTTTAGGGGATTGCATCCATTTTCCCATATCCGAGCAGCCAATACTGATAACATAGATTCTGGCTTATCAAAATCTGGCAATCAAACAAAGTTACTCAAAGTGATTTCTTTGCACCATATCGATGAAGTCACCACGTCAACATCACTTCTTTTGTTTTATTTTTCATAATATTTTAGTATGGCAAAATATATCTTCCTAATAAACAGGTGCAAAGCACCTCAGCGGTGACACACGCGTTCTAACGGTGATCCATAAAAGAGCACTAAAAACTAATGAACAGATTGGTGAGTCTAAAAACGAAACAAAATATTTCAAAACGAATTCGAATTCGACAAGAGAAAATAAACATAATGGAATTAAAAGCGTATTCGAAACGTGAACTAGTCGGTCAGCAAAAATTGAATATCGATATATCTGTAGATTATTAAATTGAGTCAGAGGCGCGAAAACCCCGTTTCTAACTGGGTGACATCATACAGAGGTGTGAATAATGGTACAGAAGGAATACAGAAAAATCAAAATACCGCTTGCACGTGTAGCACATGCTGGACCTGAGCTAAAGTGTTTATAGGTGGAACACAGGGGTCGCTACAAAGTAAATTGGGGTTGGGCGGGGTCAAACCTCTGACAATATAACATAAGGAAAGACACAAGTCCGCAACCATCGGCAGTTCCAAACCTGCTAGCTTAACCTAATTGCGTCTGCTAGTTTTCAGCTTAAGCCAATCGTAAGCAAGAATAGTTCGCCGATTTTGATGTCTGAACAAGCACAAGTCCGGCAGTGCCGTTTGCATTCGTATGATCTTCTATTTCACCACTGACCGAAAGGAAAGATCCGAACAACCTCGAGTCCGCAGCAAACATCTAAAATGTACATTGTGATGCGTTTTAATTTCGGTGGCTAAAACAAATACTTATTTCGGTAAATTTGGTGCTGATTGCTGGTTACATTGTTGCAGGATGCATTGTTAACTTCAGAAACAGACTGATTGTTGGAAAATACATTTCAGTGCTTATTATCCATTTATTTCCTTGTTATCGTCTGCTTGTTTTTAGATATTTACTGCAGACTCGAGGTTGTTCGGATCAGACAAAGTTAAGATGAGGTGGCGATTTACAGTCTTTTATTTTGCATACGGGTTAAAATTTTAAAGAAAAAGAACTTCCTTGGGTTTCATCACTGGTGATACTGGCTATTTAAAAAAAATCAACCTGGCATATCTTAGCTATTGTTCAAAGAACCTTTAAATTCTTTCTTTTGGTACAGGATTGAAGGGTGTAATATGGATTATAGAGTATACAGCTTGGCCTTACTCCAGATCTCCTCCTTTCAAAAAAGTGCTAGCAGCACTTGGTCATTTTCACTTTGTTTTACATTTTATATATTTGATAATTCATTAATTGTTCTTTCAGACTCTGGAATTGTCTAGTCTGGCAAATTCATTTTCTGTTTTAATAGCTGCTAAGGATTGTGTTCTTTATACTAATTCAGGTTGAATTTTGGAGCACAAGGCAATAGTCATTTTGGTTAGCAGTATGCTAAGATCATTAACAATTTCCAAAAGTATCTAAAGAAATATCACCTACATTCGATGAAAGTAGCATAGAAGTATGCCAACATTCTCTCCAGTGTACATATTTTAAATGCAAACAACTTCACCTTACATACGTCACTCTCTCAAAAGTACGTAATAACTGGTGAGCATCCCCATAACTAGCAGTTTTGGAACTACCGAGGGATGTGGACTCATGTCTTTCCTCGTGTTATATTGTCACTGGGTAGACCTCACCCCATCTCTTAATTCACGGATGGGTACTCCTAATTTTCTTTGTAACGATCCCCTTTGAGTAGAAAAAAGTATATGCATTTTTGTACAAATGAAAGGAATATAGTGGTGGAAAAATTGAAAACAAAACAATCGGACCAAATTAATTAAGGATAAAATATCTGGACTATGCTGTTTAGAGATAAGCTATGATTTCAACTAATTGTAAGGAGATCTCAGATTTGGTACCAGGTGTTACAAAAGTATATCAATCACAAGGTCGAAGTTCTAAAAGGAGTAAAATAATCCAGCTAGACACCATTTATATATGAAATGGACCAGATTGAGTCGTAAAACGTCAGTTTTGTTTCTACAATTATATCTGCATAGAAACAAGACGACTATGCATTACTGGTTAATTAATCTTTATGGTAGTATGCATGGAAAAAGGACGACTATGCACTAATGGTTACTGGTTCATTATGGTAGTAAGCACGACAACGTTTAATCCATATGGCATACGTATATTCAGCGCATAATAAGTCCCATAGGACTTATTTTTGTTACGAAAACAAATCTTCCTATGGAAAAAGTCCGAATTTAAGGAAATTGTACAAGGCATTGAAATAGTTTCCGGATAGTTTATTCAGTCATTTGCTGACTAAATGTTGTGGTTAAGGAACTAATTTATTTTCAAAAAATAGATGACCAAGTTTCTATACAGCCGCAAAAAGTGCCAATTTTGTTTGGGAAATCGTTTTGAAAAACAGATTGCAATTTACAGGTAAGGTAGTATGGATGGCTTTCAGACGCCCATCACTGGTAATGGGATCTATGAATTTGTTATGTAAATCTTCCAAAACGTTGGGAAAGGATAATTCATTTCGACTTTGGGTTTTAAAAGAAAATTTTGAAGCTATAGGCGATAAATGATCCAAGTAGGGACTTGACAAAAATGAAGGTCTGTTTATTTACACGAAAGGATGTAAAAACTGTTATGTACTTTTTTTATAAAATTAAGGTACATATAAGGTATGGGTATGTTTGGTGAGGCCAAAATTGGGGTTGAATCATCTTAATTGCCAACTAATACAGTACCTTGTAAAAAGTTTCGTTTGGTTATATATTTGTCATCAAGTAATTTTTGTATGTGTTGGATACGTAAAGCATGTAACTGACATTCTAAATGATTAATATTTTAAAACAATATCTTCAAGAGACTTAAAACAATTAGCCTTTGCAAGGGTTTCAAATAGGAATTCAATAAAAATGTAAATATGTTTGCTAATTAGGGTAGGATAATATGTAGTTAAATCAGTGTACCAAATTTGACAACAGGTCTAAAGATTAGTAATGTATAATTTGGAAACAAGGGATAATTTTCAGCTTTTCCGTAGTAATAGCATTTGTGTAAGTTTATTGAAAGTTTTGTTCCGATGACAATTATTACATAATTTATGTCCGAAAAGAAACCTACTTTTTTGCCCGTTCGTCCAAGAAACACAAAAATTGCGATCACTGCCGTTACACCATTTTCCAATGAACATACCGTTAGATTTACTATAATTTATTTTCCCACCAGAGGCTCGATCGTACATGAGGAACGAAAATAAATATCGCTTAATTGATTCGTCAGTGCAACAGAAACCTCTATTATCATCCAGGTAGAGGGAGATCTTACATACCTCCATTGTATCAGGAACATGGATGCCAACAATTTCTGAGTCAATTTTAATTGCAAAAGACTCTTATATTATTACGTAGAGGAGGTGCGAGAGACTGCAACCTTGTCGTACTCCTTTTGAAATTGAAAAGGACTTGACAATAAAATTATTACTACAACTGAGAAGTCTCTATCGCTGTAACAATATATATTAGATTAATAAAATCAGGTAAAAACCGAAAGATTATACAGTTCTTTTGTGTAAAGTTACAATTAATTCTGTCAAATGCTTCGTTCTTTATCTAAGCAAATAAATGTGCAAGATAGGTCTTTTGTTCTATATAATTACTAATATTTATAATTAGGTGACCATTGTCGAAAATTGAACGACCTTTAACTACAGATGTTTGATCAGTGTGTATTATTTTGGACATACTATTGCCTAGACGAATATTGATCATTTTCGATAAGATTTCTAATATATATATATATATATATATATATATATATATATATATATATATATATATATATATATATATATATATATATATATATATATATGCAATAAACTGACGACGAACAGTACGAAACTAGTAACTAACTAGCCTAAGCGCTTTCGACTGTTAATGATAATGAGTCTTTTTCAAAGGCAAATACAAAACATATATACGACAAACAAATAAACACAAAAACGTTGTGTTTGTAAACCTCTACATGGCTGTCTTCACATGTGCTAAAACTATAAATACAACCAGCTTATATAGACTAGTTGGTGGATCCAGTACGCTTGAAAGGGTTGTTATTCGCCATATGATTTGTATTCTTTATATATAATGCCATTTTTAGGATATGATAGGCTGTACATGACGACCTGTACATCTAGAGGAACCCTTAAAAATCAAGGGAGGACCGCCAATCCAGCGCATTAGACAACTCGGCCACCTCGGGCTCCCTAGATTCTGTATTAGGACTATCTATCTACATGTATCTATCTATCTATCTATCTATCTATCTATCTATCTATCTATCTATCTATCTATCTATCTATCTATCTATCTATCTATCTATCTATCGGTCCAAGAGACTTGTAAAACTGAAATTCTTTGTTCCGTTTCTGAGGTCCTCGTATGAAAATTAAAGCATACGTATATTGTCGATTTCTTCAGGAAACAGGAGCTGTTTTATACAGATTGTGAATGCTGTCAACTTGACATATAATTATTCTGTAAAAGATTCGCACAAGACTATATTCCATCTTCCTTTTAGTGATGATAGTGTAACAGAGACACCTGAAAAAAGAATGTATCAAAGGAAAGAACTGTTTTTTAATGATATTGTAGGTATCATACAACATAGAGTCTCTTAAAGGTAAGGAATTCTTACGACAAAATCAGATTATCTAGGAATGGACTTAGTGTCTGATATTTAGCCATGTACTTAAGGCCTAACGTTTTGTGGTCCTTTTTGAAGACGGGAAGAAATTCTGAGTATGAAAAATATACAAGGTCTATCATTATATGCCGTGCTTTTATTTTTTTTTTCTTTTTAATTCTAATCATACAACGTTGAATTTGTCAGACATTTTCTTAATGGAACAATATCTTTAGAAAGGTGGAAATATTATCAAAGGGTAGTTCTCAGCATACGATGAGAAAAAGAATGTGTGTAGAGGGGGTTTTGACCCTTGATCTTTAAAAAACCTATTTTTATATTAGATACTTATATCAATGTGTATGAGAGAATGTGTGTGTGTCTGTGTGTGTGTGTGAGAGAGAGAGTGTGTGTGTTCTTCATCATACTAATGTTGTATTAGGACTGTTTAAGGAGTGATAAGAAAAGTTGTTTTCTTTTTAAACTCAAATTTTCTTTCAATCCTTTTAAACACCTGGTATCAAATGCACTGCATAGTATTATAGTCGATTTTTTAGAAAACGGCAGTTTTGTTATGCTGTAGATTTGACAGATAATTATTTTGATTGATTCGTGCAAGACTTTTTGCATCTTTCTTTTATCACAAGGCATTAAGTCGTTCATTTTTCTACAATTGTTTTGATGTATCATTCTTCTATTTCTTATGTGCAAATTTATGTCGTTTTTCTTTGTCCAACAAGCGGCTAATAAATTCGGAATTAGAATGGAAAAACTGCATTCACTTACTACGTGAGATATACGCAATTTTAGTGTAAGGATTGTGTAAAAGGTGTTAGAGAATATAGTCATTGTGGTACAAAGTCCTAGCTTTTCCTTTCCAGCGTGATCACATGTGGTTCTGTATAGGAAAGAAAGAAAACCTGAAGATGGGATGAAATTGCCTCCATGTGACAATAAGAAGTAAAAATGTTACCTCCGTATTGGAAGAGGATAATAAAGGAAAATGTGTGTTTACCTCTTTGCTTGCTTTGTCTTTATAATGATAATATCGACATTAATATAATACTTTATTAAACTCTATTTGCACCCTCAATGAGAAATAGTGATTCTATTATGTACCTTATGATATACAGATTATTTATCATGTCCGATGTGGTCTAGTGGTTAGGATTTCTGGTTTTCACCCAGGCGGCCCGGGTTCGATCCCCGGCATCGGAATAACTTTTACAGTTTAATAACTTCCCATCTCTGCCAATATCATTTTGCAATGTTTAATACTATTAAATGGCTTCGATTTTGCATTTATGTTGAACATCAGGCTTTTAAAAAATACAATATAGTACGATCAATAAAGTATGATTGGTTTTTGATTTAGTCCTTATATTGTGCTGACTTATATATATATATATATATATATATATATATATATATATATATATATATATATATATATATATATATATATATTACTGTTTGGTCATGAGATCTTAAAACAAACACTGGTGTTTACTATTTTCAGTAAACAAATTTTATGCCTTTCTAAAAAAAAGGATTTCTGGTTTTCACCCAGGCGGCCCGGGTTCGATCCCCGGCATCGGAATATCTTTTACAGTTTAATAACTTCTTTTGATGTGTAGGAAAACGATATGGAAGAAAAATAAAGGATACCTGAGTCAGTGACTGACGGGATACACAATCCATTGCTGATGTTTGTAATTAGTATTATTAATATTGCTCCTTGGTTATCTTGTTAAAGTTTTTTTCCAGTAAAAGGTGAAAATTGAACATAAGGAATGGAACTCTAATAAAGATATAAAAAATTTACCAATAGTCTAACTTTAGCACAGGAATAAAGCTTTTGATGGAGTGACATTAGGTACTGGAATTATGACTATTTTGATAGATGATGCGTACTAAATATTTAATAAATACTTTTCGTTGTCAGGTAACACCCAAAGTAGCGATATTCTTCTCCGTCATTTTCATCATAGTATTTATTATTGCTGTTGTCACTATCATAAATTATTAAATACCTATTTATTTACAAATAATTACTTATTCAGAGCGCTGATATAGTGTAAAAACTATTTTTAAAGCCCCTATAGACATGTAATTGGATGTTTTCTACCTATCGTTAAAGTCGAAATGACCAATCTAACTATATTAACTTGATTGGACCACACGTCATATGTATGTATGTATGTATGTATGTATGTATGTATGTATGTATGTATGTATGTATGTATGTATGTATGTATGTATGTATGTATGTAAAACTATTCGTCTCCGTATAAGGACGGTTTGATGTGGGATATGAGAAGTTGTTTTCTTTTTAAAATTAAATTTTAGTTCTTCCTTTTCTATAACCTGGTAGAGAAAAGGAATGCATGGGTTAAGAGACGACTTTTCAAGAAACATGATTTGTGTTATACAAACAATGAATAATGTGCACTTTGCTATAATTTGTTTTGATTCAAGATTCAGATAAGTTTTTATTACCTCTTTAAGAATTTGGTGTTTTTATTGTAACAGAGCAATACGGTAATCTTTTTTCAACAGTTGCATTATTTATCTTTCTTTTGTTATGTGCAAATTTATGTTTTGTGTTGGTTTTTTTTCGCTTTCCACTACAGGTGGGAAAAAAATCGCGCGAACGTATATTTGTGTAGAGTTGAGATGAGTCGCTTCGTAACAAATCTTCACTAAAAAGGAACGTTTCCGCAAAAATACTTAAAAATTAAAATAGTTTGACGTCGTTCTGAAAAGGAACGTCTGCATATGCGATCACCGATGATGAAGAACACGTGCAGAGCTGACAACCATTCTTTTCTCAATGATTTACTGCAATGTGCCTAAAACTTGTTGCGGTACTTAATTCGGAAATTATTACATTTTCAATGCTGTTTTTTGGCTTGTTGTGTTTTTCTTAAACCAGATTTATGCTTGTGTTTTTGTCAGTATTTTATATTGGCATGTTTAAAGTACTATGCTTTCTTGTTGCTTTGATTGTTCTCTAAATTTTTCAATTTTAGGTGTATCGCGTTTAAGGAAAGTACAGGTATTGAACTGAATTTAATTAGAACGACCCGAGTCGCTTGGGAATACAACATCAATTGTGAAATGTACTTATATATTGTTACAAGCGTCAACATAAGTTAATACGGACGAGAAAAACCAAATGGCGCTAACATAGCAAAAATATGATATCCAACACGATCAATAGGCCCTTCACAGGAAAACATAAGATAGTTGGAAGGCATCCGTAAGGAGTATCTAAACCTCGTGAAAGAAAGGACATTGAAGCACGTGACGAAGAAAATTAAAGAGGAAGGTTGTCAAATGCTGATTGTGGAACCTCTGCAGTTCTAGCCCTACGTAAAAGTGGCCACGTGGTCTTTTAGGACAGTAAATAAAATACTGCAGACCTAATGACAGCCAGGATGATGAAAAATGATCATAGTAATATTCAACAGGTTTTTTTTACATCTTCACATGGAAAAGATGCAATATTTTCTCACCTGCTCACAACAAGGATGTATCTGAGGAGAAGATCTAGTCTGTTTGTTATCTTCGAAAAGAAATGTGATTGGATTATTGCGATAAGATCTTTACCTACCAGAGGAGAAACAAATTGAGAACAAACATACGTTAGAACATTAATCTTGTGTCGCAGATCTTAATGGGATAAACAAAGAAATTATAGACCAGTCTTAATGAGATCCTCGTGAATATTACTGTGTCTCGAAAACGAGGCTCAGATAGGCAGATTGAAGTTGTCCAAGTAAAGATTGATGGTTTTAAGCAACGTCTGTTGGGTGTCCATCTTTAGTCCTGTTGCTTACAGTGTCTAGAACAGACTGTGTTTATGGCAATCTAAGAACAGAAAAAATAAACCATGAGTTAATTGCAAAAAATAGTTGTAAAAAATCGCAAACAAATTATTTCAGCACAGGCCATTCATATTGATATTATATCATTGTAGTAAATAAAATTGCCATAATATGCAAGAGTAAAATGGAGGAAAAACTTCATATGCAAATTATATATATTTGGACCCTGATGGAGGTAAGCCACGTAGGCCTACACAGGTAATCAGGCATATATACTCAGAAAATTGAAAAGTACTTAAAATAGCCACAGGCGTCTGAAAAATTCATCGTAATTTTTTTGGCCAACAAGATGGACTCCCTGGCCAACAGGGACCCTGTGGATAAGCACACCTTAGCACGATGGTAGATCAAATACTTCATCACATTTGTATCCAGAGTAGAAAAGAATGAAAATTTGAAGATGCGATGAAATTGCCTCCTGTGACAAGGCGTTCAAAATAATGCCTATGTATCGGAAGAAAGTAAGAGAGGATCAAACGTTATTCTCCTTTTATTTCTTTCTTTACGTAATGTCAAAATAAGAAAATAAAAATAATAATTAAAAATGATGATATTTAATTTAGTTTACGTACCTGTTAAGAAGATGGATTAACATCTTCCCCGATGTGGTCTAGTGGTTAGGATTTCTGGTTTTCACCCAGGCGGACCGGGTTTAATCGGAATCCATCAAAATCTGACTAATATTTACTTTTGGGGAACTACCTGGAAGAAAAGGAAATGGATACCTGAATCAACGGATATCTGGAAACAACATCAGAAAGCTGCTCTGAATTGGCCACTATGGAATTTGTCTACCATCAGATAAATTATGACGGAGTGGAACAATTTTCACATCCTGCCCAAAACTTGTCTTGGCAAAGAAGCACATATTAAATATATCAAGAACCATGAAGGGATGCGAAAGAAAACCAAAGAGATTAAGGAAGCAAATGCTACTGGTACGTAGCTGAATAGCACAGATCTGCTGAAACACCCTAATGTAACAAAAACGAAACTGAGACATAGGATATGATGGCACAAATGTGTTGCATAAGAAGTGCATATTTTAGACAACTTTCATTCCTATGGAAAATTAAAACTTTTGTCTGGGAGAAGAAATTAAAACTGCTTGTACTATGGAGTTTGGTATTAAGATCGTGAGTCAATAGTTATAAAGATAGATCATTTTTGTCTTATGCGAGTCGTACCTAAGACTCGCCTGTATTTCAGTGAGAAATTGTAAGCACTTAAGGTCTAAGGTTTGGAGGTCCTTTTAGAAGACGGGAAGAAATTTTGAGTATGAAAAATATATAAGGTCTTTCATTAAATGCCCTGCTTTTATTTCTCTTTTTAATACTAATCATACAACGTTGAATTTGTCAGACATTTTCTTAAAAGAACAATATCTTTAGAAAGGTGGAAGTATTATCATAGGGTAGTTTTCAGCATGTGATGAGACAATGAATGTGTGTAGAAGGGGTTTTGACCATTGACACTAAAAAATCTTTAAAAAACTACTTTTATGTGAGATACTTATGTTGATGTGTGTGAGAGAATATGTGCTTGTCTCTGTGTGTGTGTGTGAGTGTGTGTGTGTGTGTGTGTGTGTGTGTGTGTGTGTGTGTGTGTGTGTGATCGTCATCATAACAATGTTGTTTTATGACCATGTATGAAAGGACAAGAGATGTCGTTTTCTTTCCTAAACAAAAATTTTAAATTTTCCGTCCCAACTTTTATCACGTGGTATGAATAATACTGCATAGATTGATATACGCTTTTCAGGAAACAGCAGTTGTGTTGTACAGATAGTAGACTTGACAGATCATTTTTTATTGACAATTCGTAAAAAAGTCTTTATTACAGTTTCCTTTTAGTGTCGATATTTTAACAGGGCAATATGGCAGTAGTAGATATAATTAGTTAGCTCTGGCTCACTTTTATCCCTGCAAACATGATCAAAACCATACAAATGTTTTATTAGGACTGTTTAAGTAGTGACAAGAGAAGTTGTTTTCTTATTAAACTCAAATTTTCTTTCATTCCTTTCTAACACCTTGTATCAAAAGCACTGCACATTATTATAGTCGATTTTTCAGGAAACGCTAGTTGTGTTATAAAAACCGTGAATGCTGTAGATTTGATAGAGAATTATTTTGATTGATTCGTGCAAGTCGTTTGCATTTTTCTTTTATCACAAGGCATTAAATCGTTCACTTTTTTCTACACTTGTTTTGATGTATCTTTTCTCTATTTCTTATGTGTAAATTTATGTCGTTTTTCTTTGTCCAACAAGCGGCTAATAAATTCGGAAGTAGAATGGAGGAACTGCATTCTCTTACTACGTGAGATAAACTCAATTTTAGTGTAAGGATTGTGTAAAAGATGTTAAAGAATATAGTCGTTGTGGTACAAAGTCCTAGCTTTTCCTTTCCAGCGTGGTCACATGCGGTTCTGTGTAGGAAAGAAAGAAAACCTGAAGATGGGATGAAATTGCCTTGATGTGACAATAAGAAGTAAAAATGTTACCTCCGTATTGGAAGAGGGTAATAGAGGAAAATGTATGTTTACCTCTTTGCTTCTTTTGTCTTTATAATGATAATTTCGACATTAATGGAATCGGTACACAATTAATAAAATCCGGTTCAGTACCCACGAATGTAGTCCCAGTCTATTTTTAGATCACTTTTTCCGGTCTAAATTTGGTGGTGATACTAGAGTTAGATTTTGGCATTCTTGGTAAGGATTTAAAGGCAATTGATTATTCTTTAAAATGTGATCTTATGGTGTGGTTGTCTGTGTGTATATCGGCGACAGTGCACATTGAGTAATAAGGTCATGGTGATGATCCGGAAGTGAAATCTGTGTTCCGTTGCCTGGTGTTTTGTTTACAATTCAGCCTCTCAAAAAAATGCAGGTCAACCCTTGACAAGAACTAAACCGTTAAGTCATCTTTGAAGGTATTTTAGATTAACATATGATTTGTATTGATTGTCACACAGTGGAAAGTTCAGTACTGAGGAACAAATGTAGAGACCGTATAGTAAAATTAATTGTGTACTATGGCCTGTCAGTAAAAAATTGAAACTGATATAAATTTTTTATTATTAATGACATATACATGAAATTTTAATATTTTATGTATATTGACTTTAAAAATATAAAAATGAAATTAGAAGTAAAAAAATAATTTTAATTTTAAAAATTTAAATGAAATTTAAAAAACAATTAAAAAATAAAAAATTTCCACCAAGTATACACATATATAATATTTTTTGGGAATTATATTAAATGATATCAGCATATATATACTCCTACACCATATACAAGCCCAAATGATGCATATTTGTCAAATTTGATCAGAGAAAATATCTTTATTAGTCAAAATGAGACCCTCATTTAAAATAGATGAAGACAAAATTCTACTTTGCTTTGTACCTTTAGGTCATTGAAACTATTTATTTGGGGTTCAAACAGTTAATTTATGTGTTTATGATGGGGTGACTTCCTGAGTAACACATATCTGCTTGTATAGCTATCAGTAATTGTTTATAACCATAGTTATAGGGTATTTAGTGAGAGGACAGAGATGAAGACTTTATACTAGAACCTGTTCAAGTTCTCTACAAAATCATATTAAGCTGTCAGAGAATGAAATACAGGTCAGAGGGGTAAAATATACTTTACCCAGGTATATTTACCATCGCATGTAAGAAAACAGCAAAATGATGTAAGTTGAACACAGAATGCATTCCATTTTATTGTTCAGTTTCTTTAAGATGTTGATTGATGTAGTGCGACATTGTAGCCTAGATGATATTATGGGAATTCTCATGATCCATTTTGCTTTATGCATTATTAATGACTAATAATATTTGTTATCTGACACTTTAAAGATTACATAAGTAATATTCAAACAGATTATTTGAATTTAACTTTCTACAACTGATCCTAACATGGTTACATAGCTGACATGAACAAATATGCATATATTTTGTAATGTTTGGAATCAAAAGTTGACATTGTTAGGCTGACATGGTACCTATAGTGAATCTGTAAGGCTCAGTTTTGATTGTGTGCACTTAAAATATCCCAAGATGTTATTTTCATCATGAATATGCCTCTGTATGGTAACACATTTCAATTTAGTACTTTGACAGAGGGCGGTATTGCAGCATCAGCTGATATTTCATTCCATTGAATCATTGAATCATTGAACTTAAAACCTTGGTAGCCAAGACTCTTAAAAATAGACTAAAAATATTCAAACAGATTATTTGAATCATGTTTGCACAAGTGATTTTAACAAGTACATTGCATATGTCCCACACATGCAAATATCCATCCTTGTTTACAAATTTTCGGGATGCAAATTTCACATTTAGTTGATGATATAGGATCTATTGGTACCTATAGTTGATCTGTGTGGCCACATTTTGCTATATTCACTCACAATATCTAAAATTGTTTTTTTCCTTCATGAATAGGATTGCATATAGTAATAAATTTTAATTTGGTACATTGTCATTTGACTTTACACTATACTGGTATGTATCAATGTTTGCACCAATGATCAAACCTCACCGTTCCAACATTGCCTTAAACTTTATGATACATACTCTACCTGATTAGTTATTTAACCTGTAAATGGCTAAATATGCTTGTAGAAACTTCATCTATTTTTAGGATGCATTTGTCACTTTAATACATGCCCATTGCTTCACATCTTTGAGTGTCACTCTATCAAGTTTACCTTTTTTAACCATATTTGCAACCTGAATGTTATATTGAAATCACCATATCTAACACATTTTAACTTCATTTGCCTACATCTTCCTTTTTTTTAGAATTAAGTGAAACATGTTATATATTTTCAGGTCTAGGCTGGTATCTGAAACAAAGTATTAGAGTTGGATCAATTTGGAAGCTCTCCAGTAGTCCAATGGTGATAGCAAGGTCTCATAAGGACATGTGCAGTGTGCTGCTATAAGTGACCAAGATGAGTTCATATCAGTACACTGATATACAGCATCTCAAAGACATGGCTTAGATCTTCATGAGAGAGATTCGCATCTTTTTTCAGTAAGGTGAAACTGTATTTTCATATTGCATTGTTGACTTTTGTAGTTATCGGCATTAAAATGGAATGCATATTTGCTATAAAACATGGTAGTGGTCCCATCAAAACTTTAAATTTGAGTGGGATATTAGTTATACAAACAACTGTCCAAGTACCTGAAACAATAAATGTGGAACATAGTACCTGTCATTGTTTCTTTAGTATGTACACCTATATGCATCTGGATAGGCATATTGTAATTTGCTGTCAAAATCACTGTGAGCGATCATGCTTCAGTACCCCTGGGATTAATATTATCAGTTGTACAGACCTAAACTGCCATTTGTTTTAAAGACCGTTCATTAATCAACATTGCTGCCTTAAATTTGTCAAACTAAATGTCATAACTTGTATGAAAATTTATTTTTTTTGTAAAATAAAAAGTTTTAAAATTTATATATATTTTTAAAATTTTCATTAAAATTTAATATATCAATATTTTTTTAATTTCAAGACTATTTTCAGACAGGCCTTATCAAGTATTACAATTAGGTTTTTACTGCATTGAAAAATTCCTATAATTAAGGAAGATATAGCAAATTTAGTTTTGGTTTCTTAAGAACAATTGGATCTCAAATTGCACCCTATAGAACACCAGCACTACACACTTTCTGACAGCTGTCACATGTCTTACTTGCAAGGAAATTTCAAAAGACTTTATGTATGAAGTTGAAACAGTAGTGGCATGCAAAATAAAATGCAAATATAAAAGTTTCACAAAAACATTGACCCTTTCAGGAATCGGTACACAATTAATAAAATCCGGTTCAGTACCCACGAATGTAGTCCCAGTCTATTTTTAGATCACTTTTTCCGGTCTAAATTTGGTGGTGATACTAGAGTTAGATTTTGGCATTCTTGGTAAGGATTTAAAGGCAATTGATTATTCTTTAAAATGTGATCTTATGGTGTGGTTGTCTGTGTGTATATCGGCGACAGTGCACATTGAGTAATAAGGTCATGGTGATGATCCGGAAGTGAAATCTGTGTTCCGTTGCCTGGTGTTTTGTTTACAATTCAGCCTCTCAAAAAAATGCAGGTCAACCCTTGACAAGAACTAAACCGTTAAGTCATCTTTGAAGGTATTTTAGATTAAAATATGATTTGTATTGATTGTCACACAGTGGAAAGTTCAGTACTGAGGAACAAATGTAGAGACCGTATAGTAAAATTAATTGTGTACTATGGCCTAATATAATACTATATTAACTCTATTTGCACCCTCAATGAGTAATAGTGATTCTATTATGTACCTTTTGAGATACAGATTATTTATCATGTCCGATGTGGTCTAGTGGTTAGGATTTCTGGTTTTCACCCAGGCGGCCCGGGTTCGATCCCTGGCATCGGAATAACTTTTACAGTTTAATAACTTCCCATCTCTGCCAATATCATTTTGTAATGTTTAATACTATTAAATGGCATTTATCTTGCACATCAGGCATTTAAAAAATACAATATAGTACGATCAATAAAGTATGATTGGTTTTTGATTTAGTCCTTATATAGTGCTGACTTTATATATATATATATATATATATATATATATATATATATATATATATATATATATATATATAGATAGAGATATATATATATATATATATATATATATATATATATATATATATATATATATATATATATATATATATATATATATATATATATTACTGTTTGGTCATGAGATCTTAAAACAAGCACTGGTGTTTACTATTTTCAGTAAATAAATTTTATGCCTTTCTAAAAAAAAAGGATTTCTGGTTTTCACCCAGGCGGCCCGGGTTCGATCCCCGGCATCGGAATATCTTTTACAGTTTAATAACTTCTTTTGATGTGTAGGAAAACGATATGGAAGAAAAATAAAGGATACCTGAGTCAGTGACTGACGGGACACATTATCCATTGCTGATGTTTATAATTAGTATTATTAATATTGCTCCTTGGTTATATTGTTAAAGTGTTTTTTCCAGTAAAAGGTGAAAATTGAACATAAGAAATGGAACTCTAATAAAGATATAAAAAAATTACCAAAAGTCTAACTTTAGCATAGGAATAAAGCTTTTGATGGAGTGACATAAGGTACTGGAATTATGACTATTTTGATAGATGATGCGTACTAAATATTTAATAAATACTTTTCGTTGTCAGGTAACACCCAAAGTAGCGATATTCTTCTTCGTCATTTTCATCATAGTATTTATTATTGCTGTTGTCACTATCATAAATTATTAAATACCTATTTGATTACAAATATTTACTTATTCAGAGCGCTGATATAGTGTAAAAACTATTTTTAAAACCCCTATAGACATGTAATTGGATGTTTTCTACCTATCGTTAAAGTCGAAATGACCAATATAACTATATTAAATTGATTGGACCACACGTCATATGTATGTATGTATGTATGTATGTATGTATGTATGTATGTATGTATGTATGTATGTATGTATGTATGTATGTATGTATGTATGTATGTATATCTGTGTGTGTGTGTATGTATGTATGTATGTATGTATGTATGTATGTATGTATGTATGTATGTATGTATGTATGTATGTATGTATGTATGTATGTATGTATGTATGTAAAAATATTCGTCTCCGTAAAAGGACGGCTTGATGTGGGATATGAGAAGTTGTTTTCTTTTTAAAATTAAATTTTAGTTCTTCCTTTTCTATAACCTGGTAGAGAAAAGGAATGCATGGGTTAAGAGACGACTTTTCAAGAAACATGATTTGTGTTATACAAACAATGAATAATGTGCACTTTGCTATAATTTGTTTTGATTCAAGATTCAAATAAGTTTTTATTACCTCTTTAAGAATTTGGTGTTGTTTTGGTAACAGAGCAATACGGTAATCTTTTTTCTACAGTTGCATTATCTATCTTTATTTTGTTATGTGCAAATTTATGTTTTCTGTTGTTTTTTTTTTTTTTTTCGTTTTCCACTACAGGTGGAAAAAATTCGCGAGAACGTATATTTGTTTAGAGTTGAGATGAGTCGCTTTGTAACAAATCTTCACTAAAAAGGAACGTTTCCGCAAAAACACTTAAAAATTAAAATAGTTTGACGTCGTTCTGAAAAGGAACGTCTGCATATGCGATCACCGATGATGAAGAACACGTGCAGAGCTGACAACCATTCTTTTCTCAATGATTTACTGCAATGTGCCTAAAACTTGTTGCGGTACTTAATTAGGAAATTATTACATTTTCAATGCTGTTTTTTGGCTTGTGTTTTTCTTAAACCAGATTTATGCTTGTGTTTTTGTCAGTATTTTATATTGGCATGTTTAAAGTACTATGCTTTCTTGTTGCTTTGATTGTTCTCTAAATTTTTCAATTTTAGGTGTATCGCGTTTAAGGTGAGTACAGGTATTGAACTGAATTTAATTGGAACGACCCGAGTCGCTTGGGAATACAACATCAATTGTGAAATGTACTTATATATTGTTACAAGCGGCAACATAAGTTAATACGGACGAGAAAAACCAAATGGCGCTAACATAGCAAAAATATGATATCCAACACGATCAATAGGCCCTTCACAGGAAAACATAAGATAGTTGGAAGGCATCCGTAAGGAGTATCTAAACCTCGTGAAAGAAAGGACATTGAAGCACGTGACGAAGAAAATTAAAGAGGAAGGTTGTCAAATGCTGATTGTGGAACCTTTGCAGTTATAGCCATACGTAAAAGTGGCCACGTGGTCTTTTAGGACAATAAATAAAATACTGCAGACCTAATGACAGCCAGGATGATGAAAAATGATCATAGTAATATTCAACAGGTTTTTTTTACATCTTCACATGGAAAAGATGCAATATTTTCTCACCTGCTCACAACAAGGATGTATCTGAGGAGAAGATCTAGTCTGTTTGTTATCTTCGAAAAGAAATGTGATTGGATTATTGCGATAAGATCTTTACCTACCAGAGGAGAAACAAATTAATTGAGAACAAACATACGTTAGGACATTAAGTTTGTGTCGCAGATCTTAATGGGATAAACAAAGAAATTATAGACCAGTCTTAATGAGATCCTCGTGAATATTAATGTGTCTCGAAAACGAGGCTCAGATAGGCAGATTGAAGTTGTCCAAGTAAAGATTGATGGTTTTAAGCAACGTCTGTTGGGTGTCCATCTTTAGTCCTGTTGCTTACAGTGTCTAGAACAGACTGTGTTTATGGCAATCTAAGAACAGAAAAAATAAACCATGAGTTAATTGCGAAAAATAGTTGTAAAAAATCGCAAACAAATTATTTCAGCACAGGCCATTCATATTGATATTATATCATTGTAGTAAATACAATTGCCATAATATGCAAGAGTAAAATGGAGGAAAAACTTCATATACAAATTATATATATTTGGACCCTGATGGAGGTAAGCCACGTAGGCCTACACAGGTAATCAGGCATATATACTCAGAAAATTGAAAAGTACTTAAAATAGCCACAGGCGTCTGAAAAATTCATCGTAATTTTTTTGGCCAACAAGATGGACTCCCTGGCCAACAGGGACCCTGTGGATAAGCACACCTTAGCACGATGGTAGATCAAATACTTCATCACATTTGTATCCAGAGTAGAAAAGAATGAAAATTTAGAGATGCGATGAAATTGCCTCCTATGTTAAGGCGTTCAAAATAATGCCTATGTATCGGAAGAAAGTAAGAGAGGATCAAACGTTATTCTCCTTTTATTTCTTTCTTTACGTAATGTCAAAATAAGAAAATAAAAATAATAATTATAAATGATGATATTTAATTTAGTTTACGTACCTGTTATGAAGATGGATTAACATCTTCCCCGATGTGGTCTAGTGGTTAGGATTTCTGGTTTTCACCCAGGCGGACCGGGTTTAATCGGAATCCATCAAAATCTGACTAATATTTACTTTTGGGGAACTACCTGGAAGAAAAGGAAATGGATACCTGAATCAACGGATATCTGGAAACAACATCAGAAAGCTGCTCTGAATTGGCCACTATGGAATTTGTCTACCATCAGATGAATTATGACGGAGTGGAACAATTTTCACATCCTGCCCAAAACTTGTCTTGGCAAAGAAGCACATATTAAATATATCAAGAACCATGAAGGGATGCGAAAGAAAACCAAAGAGATTAAGGAAGCAAATACTACTGGTAGGTAGCTGAATAGCACAGATCTGCTGAAACACCCTAATGTAACAAAAACGAAACTGAGACATAGGATATGATGGCACAAATGTGTTGCATAAGAAGTGCATATTTTTGACGACTTTCATTCCTATGGAAAATTAAAACTTTTGTCTGGGAGAAGAAATTAAAACTGCTTGTACTATGGAGTTTGGTATTAAGATCGTGAGTCAATAGTTATAAAGATAGATCCTTTTTGTCTTGTGCGAGTCGTACCTAAGACTCGCCTGTATTTCAGTGAGAAATTGTAAGCACTTAAGGTCTAAGGTTTGGAGGTCCTTTTAGAAGACGGGAAGAAATTTTGAGTATGAAAAATATATAAGGTCTTTCATTAAATGCCCTGCTTTTATTTCTCTTTTTAATACTAATCATACAACGTTGAATTTGTCAGACATTTTCTTAAAAGAACAATATCTTTAGAAAGGTGGAAGTATTATCATAGGGTAGTTTTCAGCATGTGATGAGACAATGAATGTGTGTAGAAGGGGTTTTGACCATTGACACTAAAAAATCTTTAAAAAACTACTTTTATTTGAGATACTTATGTTGATGTGTGTGAGAGAATATGTGCTTGTCTCTGTGTGTGTGTGTGTGTGAGTGTGTGTGTGTGTGTGTGTGTGTGTGTGTGTGTGTGTGTGTGTGTGTGATCGTCATCATAACAATGTTGTTTTATGACCATGTATGAAAGGACAAGAGATGTCGTTTTCTTTCCTAAACAAAAATTTTAAATTTTCCGTCCCAACTTTTATCACGTGGTATGAATAATACTGCATAGATTGATATACGCTTTTCAGGAAACAGCAGTTGTGTTGTACAGATAGTAGACTTGACAGATCATTTTTTATTGACAATTCGTAAAAATCTTTATTACAGTTTCCTTTTAGTGTCGATATTTTAACAGGGCAATATGGCAGTAGTAGATATAATTAGTTAGCTCTGGCTCACTTTTATCCCTGCAAACATGATCAAAACCATACAAATGTTTTATTAGGACTGTTTAAGTAGTGACAAGAGAAGTTGTTTTCTTATTAAACTCAAATTTTCTTTCATTCCTTTCTAACACCTTGTATCAAAAGCACTGCACATTATTATAGTCGATTTTTCAGGAAACGCTAGTTGTGTTATAAAAACCGTGAATGCTGTAGATTTGATAGAGAATTATTTTGATTGATTCGTGCAAGTCGTTTGCATTTTTCTTTTATCACAAGGCATTAAATCGTTCACTTTTTTCTACACTTGTTTTGATGTATCTTTTCTCTATTTCTTATGTGTAAATTTATGTCGTTTTTCTTTGTCCAACAAGCGGCTAATAAATTCGGAAGTAGAATGGAGGAACTGCATTCTCTTACTACGTGAGATAAACTCAATTTTAGTGTAAGGATTGTGTAAAAGATGTTAAAGAATATAGTCGTTGTGGTACAAAGTCCTAGCTTTTCCTTTCCAGCGTGGTCACATGTGGTTCTGTGTAGGAAAGAAAGAAAACCTGAAGATGGGATGAAATTGCCTTGATGTGACAATAAGAAGTAAAAATGTTACCTCCGTATTGGAAGAGGGTAATAGAGCAAAATGTATGTTTACCTCTTTGCTTCTTTTGTCTTTATAATGATAATTTCGACATTAATATAATACTATATTAACTCTATTTGCACCCTCAATGAGTAATAGTGATTCTATTATGTACCTTTTGAGATACAGATTATTTATCTTGTCCGATGTGGTCTAGTGGTTAGGATTTCTGGTTTTCACCCAGGCGGCCCGGGTTCGATCCCCGGCATCGGAATAACTTTTACAGTTTAATAACTTCCCATCTCTGCCAATATCATTTTGTAATGTTTAATACTATTAAATGGCATTTATCTTGCACATCAGGCATTTAAAAAATACAATATAGTACGATCAATAAAGTATGATTGGTTTTTGATTTAGTCCTTATATAGTGCTGACTTTATATATATATATATATATATATATATATATATATATATATATATATATATATATATATATATATTACTGTTTGATCATGAGATCTTAAAACAAACACTGGTGTTTACTATTTTCAGTAAACAAATTTTATACCTTTCTAAAAAAAAAAGGATTTCTGGTTTTCACCCAGGCGGCCCGGGTTCGATCCCCGGCATCGGAATATCTTTTACAGTTTAATAACTTCTTTTGATGTGTAGGAAAACGATATGGAAGAAAAATAAAGGATACCTGAGTCAGTGACTGACGGGACACATTATCCATTGCTGATGTTTATAATTAGTATTATTAATATTGCTCCTTGGTTATATTGTTAAAGTGTTTTTTCCAGTAAAAGGTGAAAATTGAACATAAGAAATGGAACTCTAATAAAGATATAAAAAAAATTACCAATAGTCTAACTTTAGCATAGGAATAAAGCTTTTGATGGAGTGACATAAGGTACTGGAATTATGACTATTTTGATAGATGATGCGTACTAAATATTTAATAAATACTTTTCGTTGTCAGGTAACACCCAAAGTAGCGATATTCTTCTTCGTCATTTTCATCATAGTATTTATTATTGCTGTTGTCACTATCATAAATTATTAAATACCTATTTGATTACAAATATTTACTTATTCAGAGCGCTGATATAGTGTAAAAACTATTTTTAAAACCCCTATAGACATGTAATTGGATGTTTTCTACCTATCGTTAAAGTCGAAATGACCAATATAACTATATTAAATTGATTGGACCACACGTCATATGTATGTATGTATGTATGTATGTATGTATGTATGTATGTATGTATGTATGTATGTATGTATGTATGTATGTATGTATGTATGTATGTATATCTTTATGTATGTATGTATGTATGTATGTATGTATGTATGTATGTATGTATGTATGTATGTATGTATGTATGTATCTATGTATGTATGTATGTATGTATGCATGTATGCATGTATGCATGTATGTATGTAAAAATATTCGTCTCCGTAAAAGGACGGCTTGATGTTGGATATGAGAAGTTGTTTTCTTTTTAAAATTAAATTTTAGTTCTTCCTTTTCTATAACCTGGTAGAGAAAAGGAATGCATGGGTTAAGAGACGACTTTTCAAGAAACATGATTTGTGTTATACAAACAATGAATAATGTGCACTTTGCTATAATTTGTTTTGATTCAAGATTCAAATAAGTTTTTATTACCTCTTTAAGAATTTGGTGTTGTTTTGTTAACAGAGCAATACGGTAATCTTTTTTCTACAGTTGCATTATCTATCTTTATTTTGTTATGTGCAAATTTATGTTTTCTGTTGTTTTTTTTTTTTTTCGTTTTCCACTACAGGTGGAAAAAAATTCGCGCAAACGTATATTTGTGTAGAGTTGAGATGAGTCGCTTCGTAACAAATCTTCACTAAAAAGGAACGTTTCCGCAAAAATACTTAAAAATTAAAATAGTTTGACGTCGTTCTGAAAAGGAACGTCTGCATATGCGATCACCGATGATGAAGAACACGTGCAGAGCTGACAACCATTCTTTTCTCAATGATTTACTGCAATGTGCCTAAAACTTGTTGCGGTACTTAATTCGGAAATTATTACATTTTCAATGCTGTTTTTTGGCTTGTTGTGTTTTTCTTAAACCAGATTTATGCTTGTGTTTTTGTCAGTATTTTATATTGGCATGTTTAAAGTAATATGCTTTCTTGTTGCTTTGATTGTTCTCTAAATTTTTCAATTTTAGGTGTATCGCGTTTAAGGAAAGTACAGGTATTGAACTGAATTTAATTAGAACGACCCGAGTCGCTTGGGAATACAACATCAATTGTGAAATGTACTTATATATTGTTACAAGCGTCAACATAAGTTAATACGGACGAGAAAAACCAAATGGCGCTAACATAGCAAAAATATGATATCCAACACGATCAATAGGCCCTTCACAGGAAAACATAAGATAGTTGGAAGGCATCCGTAAGGAGTATCTAAACCTCGTGAAAGAAAGGACATTGAAGCACGTGACGAAGAAAATTAAAGAGGAAGGTTGTCAAATGCTGATTGTGGAACCTCTGCAGTTCTAGCCCTACGTAAAAGTGGCCACGTGGTCTTTTAGGACAGTAAATAAAATACTGCAGACCTAATGACAGCCAGGATGATGAAAAATGATCATAGTAATATTCAACAGGTTTTTTTTACATCTTCACATGGAAAAGATGCAATATTTTCTCACCTGCTCACAACAAGGATGTATCTGAGGAGAAGATCTAGTCTGTTTGTTATCTTCGAAAAGAAATGTGATTGGATTATTGCGATAAGATCTTTACCTACCAGAGGAGAAACAAATTAATTGAGAACAAACATACGTTAGGACATTAAGTTTGTGTCGCAGATCTTAATGGGATAAACAAAGAAATTATAGACCAGTCTTAATGAGATCCTCGTGAATATTAATGTGTCTCGAAAACGAGGCTCAGATAGGCAGATTGAAGTTGTCCAAGTAAAGATTGATGGTCTGTTGGGTGTCCATCTTTAGTCCTGTTGCTTACAGTGTCTAGAACAGACTGTGTTTATGGCAATCTAAGAACAGAAAAAATAAACCATGAGTTAATTGCAAAAAATAGTTGTAAAAAATCGCAAACAAATTATTTCAGCACAGGCCATTCATATTGATATTATATCATTGTAGTAAATAAAATTGCCATAATATGCAAGAGTAAAATGGAGGAAAAACTTCATATACAAATTATATATATTTGGACCCTGATGGAGGTAAGCCACGTAGGCCTACACAGGTAATCAGGCATATATACTCAGAAAATTGAAAAGTACTTAAAATAGCCACAGGCGTCTGAAAAATTCATCGTAATTTTTTTGGCCAACAAGATGGACTCCCTGGCCAACAGGGACCCTGTGGATAAGCACACCTTAGCACGATGGTAGATCAAATACTTCATCACATTTGTATCCAGAGTAGAAAAGAATGAAAATTTGAAGATGCGATGAAATTGCCTCCTGTGACAAGGCGTTCAAAATAATGCCTATGTATCGGAAGAAAGTAAGAGAGGATCAAACGTTATTCTCCTTTTATTTCTTTCTTTACGTAATGTCAAAATAAGAAAATAAAAATAATAATTAAAAATGATGATATTTAATTTAGTTTACGTACCTGTTAAGAAGATGGATTAACATCTTCCCCGATGTGGTCTAGTGGTTAGGATTTCTGGTTTTCACCCAGGCGGACCGGGTTTAATCGGAATCCATCAAAATCTGACTAATATTTACTTTTTGGGGAACTACCTGGAAGAAAAGGAAATGGATACCTGAATCAACGGATATCTGGAAACAACATCAGAAAGCTGCTCTGAATTGGCCACTATGGAATTTGTCTACCATCAGATGAATTATGACGGAGTGGAACAATTTTCACATCCTGCCCAAAACTTGTCTTGGCAAAGAAGCACATATTAAATATATCAAGAACCATGAAGGGATGCGAAAGAAAACCAAAGAGATTAAGGAAGCAAATACTACTGGTACGTAGCTGAATAGCACAGATCTGCTGAAACACCCTAATGTAACAAAAACGAAACTGAGACATAGGATATGATGGCACAAATGTGTTGCATAAGAAGTGCATATTTTAGACGACTTTCATTCCTATGGAAAATTAAAACTTTTGTCTGGGAGAAGAAATTAAAACTGCTTGTACTATGGAGTTTGGTATTAAGATCGTGAGTCAATAGTTATAAAGATAGATCATTTTTGTCTTGTGCGAGTCGTACCTAAGACTCGCCTGTATTTCAGTGAGAAATTGTAAGCACTTAAGGTCTAAGGTTTGGAGGTCCTTTTAGAAGACGGAAAGAAATTTTGAGTATGAAAAATATATAAGGTCTTTCATTAAATGCCCTGCTTTTTTTTCTCTTTTTAATACTAATCATACAACGTTGAATTTGTCAGACATTTTCTTAAATGAACAATATCTTTAGAAAGGTGGAAGTATTATCATAGGGTAGTTTTCAGCATGTGATGAGACAATGAATGTGTGTAGAAGGGGTTTTGACCATTGACACTAAAAAATCTTTAAAAAACTACTTTTATTTGAGATACTTATGTTGATGTGTGTGAGAGAATATGTGCTTGTCTCTGTGTGTGTGTGTGTGTGTGTGTGTGTGTGTGTGTGTGTGTGTGTGTGTGTGTGTGTGTGATCGTCATCATAACAATGTTGTTTTTTGACCATGTATGAAAGGACAAGAGATGTCGTTTTCTTTCCTAAACAAAAATTTTAAATTTTCCGTCCCAACTTTTATCACGTGGTATGAATAATACTGCATAGATTGATATACGCTTTTCAGGAAACAGCAGTTGTGTTGTACAGATAGTAGACTTGACAGATCATTTTTTATTGACAATTCGTAAAAATCTTTATTACAGTTTCCTTTTAGTGTCGATATTTTAACAGGGCAATATGGCAGTAGTAGATAAATTAGTTAGCTCTGGCTCACTTTTATCCCTGCAAACATGATCAAAACCATACAAATGTTTTATTAGGACTGTTTAAGTAGTGACAAGAGAAGTTGTTTTCTTATTAAACTCAAATTTTCTTTCATTCCTTTCTAACACCTTGTATCAAAAGCACTGCACATTATTATAGTCGATTTTTCAGGAAACGCTAGTTGTGTTATAAAAACCGTGAATGCTGTAGATTTGATAGAGAATTATTTTGATTGATTCGTGCAAGTCGTTTGCATTTTTCTTTTATCACAAGGCATTAAATCGTTCACTTTTTTCTACACTTGTTTTGATGCATCTTTTCTCTATTTCTTATGTGTAAATTTATGTCGTTTTTCTTTGTCCAACAAGCGGCTAATAAATTCGGAAGTAGAATGGAGGAACTGCATTCTCTTACTACGTGAGATAAACTCAATTTTAGTGTAAGGATTGTGTAAAAGATGTTAAAGAATATAGTCGTTGTGGTACAAAGTCCTAGCTTTTCCTTTCCAGCGTGGTCACATGTGGTTCTGTGTAGGAAAGAAAGAAAACCTGAAGATGGGATGAAATTGCCTTGATGTGACAATAAGAAGTAAAAATGTTACCTCCGTATTGGAAGAGGGTAATAGAGGAAAATGTATGTTTACCTCTTTGCTTCTTTTGTCTTAATAACGATAATTTCGACATTAATATAATACTATATTAACTCTATTTGCACCCTCAATGAGTAATAGTGATTCTATTATGTACCTTTTGAGATACAGATTATTTATCATGTCCGATGTGGTCTAGTGGTTAGGATTTCTGGTTTTCACCCAGGCGGCCCGGGTTCGATCCCCGGCATCGGAATAACTTTTACAGTTTAATAACTTCCCATCTCTGCCAAAATCATTTTGTAATGTTTAATACTATTAAATAGCATTTATCTTGCACATCAGGCATTTAAAAAATACAATATAGTACGATCAATAAAGTATGATTGGTTTTTGATTTAGTCCTTATATAGTGCTGACTTTATATATATATATATATATATATATATATATATATATATATATATATATATATATATATATATTACTGTTTGGTCATGAGATCTTAAAACAAACACTGGTGTTTACTATTTTCAGTAAACAAATTTTATGCCTTTCTAAAAAAAAAGGATTTCTGGTTTTCACCCAGGCGGCCCGGGTTCGATCCCCGGCATCGGAATATCTTTCACAGTTTAATAACTTCTTTTGATGTGTAGGAAAACGATATGGAAGAAAAATAAAGGATACCTGAGTCAGTGACTGACGGGACACATTATCCATTGCTGATGTTTATAATTAGTATTATTAATATTGCTCCTTGGTTATATTGTTAAAGTGTTTTTTCCAGTAAAAGGTGAAAATTGAACATAAGAAATGGAACTCTAATAAAGATATAAAAAAATTACCAATAGTCTAACTTTAGCATAGGAATAAATCTTTTGATGGAGTGACATAAGGTACTGGAATTATGACTATTTTGATAGATGATGCGTACTAAATATTTAATAAATACTTTTCGTTGTCAGGTAACACCCAAAGTAGCGATATTCTTCTTCGTCATTTTCATCATAGTATTTATTATTGCTGTTGTCACTATCATAAATTATTAAATACCTATTTAATTACAAATAATTACTTATTCAGAGCGCTGATATAGTGTAAAAACTATTTTTAAAGCCCCTATAGACATGTAATTGGATGTTTTCTACCTATCGTTAAAGTCGAAATGACCAATCTAACTATATTAACTTGATTGGACCACACGTCATATGTATGTATGTATGTATGTATGTATATCTTTATGTATGTATGTATGGATGTATGTATGTATGTATGTATGTATGTATGTATGTATGTATGTATGTATGTATGTATGTATGTATGTATGTAATGTATGTATGCATGTATGCATGTATGCATGTATGTATGTAAAAATATTCGTCTCCGTAAAAGGACGGCTTGATGTTGGATATGAGAAGTTGTTTTCTTTTTAAAATTAAATTTTAGTTCTTCCTTTTCTATAACCTGGTAGAGAAAAGGAATGCATGGGTTAAGAGACGACTTTTCAAGAAACATGATTTGTGTTATACAAACAATGAATAATGTGCACTTTGCTATAATTTGTTTTGATTCAAGATTCAAATAAGTTTTTATTACCTCTTTAAGAATTTGGTGTTGTTTTGTTAACAGAGCAATACGGTAATCTTTTTTCTACAGTTGCATTATCTATCTTTATTTTGTTATGTGCAAATTTATGTTTTCTGTTGTTTTTTTTTTTTTTCGTTTTCCACTACAGGTGGAAAAAAATTCGCGCAAACGTATATTTGTGTAGAGTTGAGATGAGTCGCTTCGTAACAAATCTTCACTAAAAAGGAACGTTTCCGCAAAAATACTTAAAAATTAAAATAGTTTGACGTCGTTCTGAAAAGGAACGTCTGCATATGCGATCACCGATGATGAAGAACACGTGCAGAGCTGACAACCATTCTTTTCTCAATGATTTACTGCAATGTGCCTAAAACTTGTTGCTGTACTTAATTAGGAAATTATTACATTTTCAATGCTGTTTTTTGGCTTGTTGTGTTTTTCTTAAACCAGATTTATGCTTGTGTTTTTGTCAGTATTTTATATTGGCATGTTTAAAGTAATATGCTTTCTTGTTGCTTTGATTGTTCTCTAAATTTTTCAATTTTAGGTGTATCGCGTTTAAGGGAAGTACAGGTATTGAACTGAATTTAATTGGAACGACCCGAGTCGCTTGGGAATACAACATCAATTGTGAAATGTACTTATATATTGTTACAAGCGTCAACATAAGTTAATACGGACGAGAAAAACCAAATGGCGCTAACATAGCAAAAATATGATATCCAACACGATCAATAGGCCCTTCACAGGAAAACATAAGATAGTTGGAAGGCATCCGTAAGGAGTATCTAAACCTCGTGAAAGAAAGGACATTGAAGCACGTGACGAAGAAAATTAAAGAGGAAGGTTGTCAAATGCTGATTGTGGAACCTCTGCAGTTCTAGCCCTACGTAAAAGTGGCCACGTGGTCTTTTAGGACAGTAAATAAAATACTGCAGACCTAATGACAGCCAGGATGATGAAAAATGATCATAGTAATATTCAACAGGTTTTTTTTACATCTTCACATGGAAAAGATGCAATATTTTCTCACCTGCTCACAACAAGGATGTATCTGAGGAGAAGATCTAGTCTGTTTGTTATCTTCGAAAAGAAATGTGATTGGATTATTGCGATAAGATCTTTACCTACCAGAGGAGAAACAAATTAATTGAGAACAAACATACGTTAGGACATTAAGTTTGTGTCGCAGATCTTAATGGGATAAACAAAGAAATTATAGACCAGTCTTAATGAGATCCTCGTGAATATTAATGTGTCTCGAAAACGAGGCTCAGATAGGCAGATTGAAGTTGTCCAAGTAAAGATTGATGGTTTTAAGCAACGTCTGTTGGGTGTCCATCTTTAGTCCTGTTGCTTACAGTGTCTAGAACAGACTGTGTTTATGGCAATCTAAGAACAGAAAAAATAAACCATGAGTTAATTGCAAAAAATAGTTGTAAAAAATCGCAAACAAATTATTTCAGCACAGGCCATTCATATTGATATTATATCATTGTAGTAAATAAAATTGCCATAATATGCAAGAGTAAAATGGAGGAAAAACTTCATATACAAATTATATATATTTGGACCCTGATGGAGGTAAGCCACGTAGGCCTACACAGGTAATCAGGCATATATACTCAGAAAATTGAAAAGTACTTAAAATAGCCACAGGCGTCTGAAAAATTCATCGTAATTTTTTTGGCCAACAAGATGGACTCCCTGGCCAACAGGGACCCTGTGGATAAGCACACCTTAGCACGATGGTAGATCAAATACTTCATCACATTTGTATCCAGAGTAGAAAAGAATGAAAATTTGAAGATGCGATGAAATTGCCTCCTGTGACAAGGCGTTCAAAATAATGCCTATGTATCGGAAGAAAGTAAGAGAGGATCAAACGTTATTCTCCTTTTATTTCTTTCTTTACGTAATGTCAAAATAAGAAAATAAAAATAATAATTAAAAATGATGATATTTAATTTAGTTTACGTACCTGTTAAGAAGATGGATTAACATCTTCCCCGATGTGGTCTAGTGGTTAGGATTTCTGGTTTTCACCCAGGCGGACCGGGTTTAATCGGAATCCATCAAAATCTGACTAATATTTACTTTTGGGGAACTACCTGGAAGAAAAGGAAATGGATACCTGAATCAACGGATATCTGGAAACAACATCAGAAAGCTGCTCTGAATTGGCCACTATGGAATTTGTCTACCATCAGATGAATTATGACGGAGTGGAACAATTTTCACATCCTGCCCAAAACTTGTCTTGGCAAAGAAGCACATATTAAATATATCAAGAACCATGAAGGGATGCGAAAGAAAACCAAAGAGATTAAGGAAGCAAATACTACTGGTACGTAGCTGAATAGCACAGATCTGCTGAAACACCCTAATGTAACAAAAACGAAACTGAGACATAGGATATGATGGCACAAATGTGTTGCATAAGAAGTGCATATTTTAGACGACTTTCATTCCTATGGAAAATTAAAACTTTTGTCTGGGAGAAGAAATTAAAACTGCTTGTACTATGGAGTTTGGTATTAAGATCGTGAGTCAATAGTTATAAAGATAGATCATTTTTGTCTTGTGCGAGTCGTACCTAAGACTCGCCTGTATTTCAGTGAGAAATTGTAAGCACTTAAGGTCTAAGGTTTGGAGGTCCTTTTAGAAGACGGAAAGAAATTTTGAGTATGAAAAATATATAAGGTCTTTCATTAAATGCCCTGCTTTTTTTTCTCTTTTTAATACTAATCATACAACGTTGAATTTGTCAGACATTTTCTTAAATGAACAATATCTTTAGAAAGGTGGAAGTATTATCATAGGGTAGTTTTCAGCATGTGATGAGACAATGAATGTGTGTAGAAGGGGTTTTGACCATTGACACTAAAAAATCTTTAAAAAACTACTTTTATTTGAGATACTTATGTTGATGTGTGTGAGAGAATATGTGCTTGTCTCTGTGTGTGTGTGTGTGTGTGAGTGTGTGTGTGTGTGTGTGTGTGTGTGTGTGTGTGATCGTCATCATAACAATGTTGTTTTTTGACCATGTATGAAAGGACAAGAGATGTCGTTTTCTTTCCTAAACAAAAATTTTAAATTTTCCGTCCCAACTTTTATCACGTGGTATGAATAATACTGCATAGATTGATATACGCTTTTCAGGAAACAGCAGTTGTGTTGTACAGATAGTAGACTTGACAGATCATTTTTTATTGACAATTCGTAAAAATCTTTATTACAGTTTCCTTTTAGTGTCGATATTTTAACAGGGCAATATGGCAGTAGTAGATAAATTTAGTTAGCTCTGGCTCACTTTTATCCCTGCAAACATGATCAAAACCATACAAATGTTTTATTAGGACTGTTTAAGTAGTGACAAGAGAAGTTGTTTTCTTATTAAACTCAAATTTTCTTTCATTCCTTTCTAACACCTTGTATCAAAAGCACTGCACATTATTATAGTCGATTTTTCAGGAAACGCTAGTTGTGTTATAAAAACCGTGAATGCTGTAGATTTGATAGAGAATTATTTTGATTGATTCGTGCAAGTCGTTTGCATTTTTCTTTTATCACAAGGCATTAAATCGTTCACTTTTTTCTACACTTGTTTTGATGCATCTTTTCTCTATTTCTTATGTGTAAATTTATGTCGTTTTTCTTTGTCCAACAAGCGGCTAATAAATTCGGAAGTAGAATGGAGGAACTGCATTCTCTTACTACGTGAGATAAACTCAATTTTAGTGTAAGGATTGTGTAAAAGATGTTAAAGAATATAGTCGTTGTGGTACAAAGTCCTAGCTTTTCCTTTCCAGCGTGGTCACATGTGGTTCTGTGTAGGAAAGAAAGAAAACCTGAAGATGGGATGAAATTGCCTTGATGTGACAATAAGAAGTAAAAATGTTACCTCCGTATTGGAAGAGGGTAATAGAGGAAAATGTATGTTTACCTCTTTGCTTCTTTTGTCTTAATAACGATAATTTCGACATTAATATAATACTATATTAACTCTATTTGCACCCTCAATGAGTAATAGTGATTCTATTATGTACCTTTTGAGATACAGATTATTTATCATGTCCGATGTGGTCTAGTGGTTAGGATTTCTGGTTTTCACCCAGGCGGCCCGGGTTCGATCCCCGGCATCGGAATAACTTTTACAGTTTAATAACTTCCCATCTCTGCCAAAATCATTTTGTAATGTTTAATACTATTAAATAGCATTTATCTTGCACATCAGGCATTTAAAAAATACAATATAGTACGATCAATAAAGTATGATTGGTTTTTGATTTAGTCCTTATATAGTGCTGACTTTATATATATATATATATATATATATATATATATATATATATATATATATATATATTACTGTTTGGTCATGAGATCTTAAAACAAACACTGGTGTTTACTATTTTCAGTAAACAAATTTTATGCCTTTCTAAAAAAAAAGGATTTCTGGTTTTCACCCAGGCGGCCCGGGTTCGATCCCCGGCATCGGAATATCTTTCACAGTTTAATAACTTCTTTTGATGTGTAGGAAAACGATATGGAAGAAAAATAAAGGATACCTGAGTCAGTGACTGACGGGACACATTATCCATTGCTGATGTTTATAATTAGTATTATTAATATTGCTCCTTGGTTATATTGTTAAAGTGTTTTTTCCAGTAAAAGGTGAAAATTGAACATAAGAAATGGAACTCTAATAAAGATATAAAAAAATTACCAATAGTCTAACTTTAGCATAGGAATAAATCTTTTGATGGAGTGACATAAGGTACTGGAATTATGACTATTTTGATAGATGATGCGTACTAAATATTTAATAAATACTTTTCGTTGTCAGGTAACACCCAAAGTAGCGATATTCTTCTTCGTCATTTTCATCATAGTATTTATTATTGCTGTTGTCACTATCATAAATTATTAAATACCTATTTAATTACAAATAATTACTTATTCAGAGCGCTGATATAGTGTAAAAACTATTTTTAAAGCCCCTATAGACATGTAATTGGATGTTTTCTACCTATCGTTAAAGTCGAAATGACCAATCTAACTATATTAACTTGATTGGACCACACGTCATATGTATGTATGTATGTATGTATGTATATCTTTATGTATGTATGTATGGATGTATGTATGTATGTATGTATGTATGTATGTATGTATGTATGTATGTATGTATGTATGTATGTATGTATGTATGTAAAAATATTCGTCTCCGTAAAAGGACGGCTTGATGTTGGATATGAGAAGTTGTTTTCTTTTTAAAATTAAATTTTAGTTCTTCCTTTTCTATAACCTGGTAGAGAAAAGGAATGCATGGGTTAAGAGACGACTTTTCAGGAAACAGGATTTGTGTTATACAAACAATGAATAATGTGCACTTTGCTATAATTTGTTTTGATTCAAGTTTCAAATAAGTTTTTATTACCTCTTTAAGAATTTGGTGTTGTTTTTGTAACAAAGCAATACGGTAATCTTTTTTCTACAGTTGCATTATTTATCTTTCTTTTGTTATGTGCAAATTTATGTTTTCTGTTTGTTTGTTTTTTTATCGTTTTCCACTACAGGTGGAAAAAAATTCGCGAGAACGTATATTTCTTTAGAGTTGAGATGAGTCGCTTTGTAACAAATCTTCACTAAAAAGGAACGTTTCCGCAAAAATACTTAAAAATTAAAAAAGTTTGACGTCGTTCTGAAAAGGAACGTCTGCATATGCGATCACCGATGATGAAGAACACGTGCAGAGCTGACAACCATTCTTTTCTCAATGATTTACTGCAATGTGCCTAAAACTTGTTGCTGTACTTAATTAGGAAATTATTACATTTTCAATGCTGTTTTTTGGCTTGTTGTGTTTTTCTTAAACCAGATTTATGCTTGTGTTTTTGTCAGTATTTTATATTGGCATGTTTAAAGTAATATGCTTTCTTGTTGCTTTGATTGTTCTCTAAATTTTTCAATTTTAGGTGTATCGCGTTTAAGGGGAGTACAGGTATTGAACTGAATTTAATTGGAACGACCCGAGTCACTTGGGAATACAACATCAATTGTGAAATGTACTTATATATTGTTACAAGCGTCAACATAAGTTAATACGGACGAGAAAAACCAAATGGCGCTAACATAGCAAAAATATGATATCCAACACGATCAATAGGCCCTTCACAGGAAAACATAAGATAGTTGGAAGGCATCCGTAAGGAGTATCTAAACCTCGTGAAAGAAAGGACATTGAAGCACGTGACGAAGAAAATTAAAGAGGAAGGTTGTCAAATGCTGATTGTGGAACCTCTGCAGTTCTAGTCCTACGTAAAAGTGGCCACGTGGTCTTTTAGGACAGTAAATAAAATACTGCAAACCTAATGACAGCCAGGATGATGAAAAATGATCATAGTAATATTCAACAGGTTTTTTTTACATCTTCACATGGAAAAGATGCAATATTTTCTCACCTGCTCACAACAAGGATGTATCTGAGGAGAAGATCTAGTCTGTTTGTTATCTTCGAAAAGAAATGTGATTGGATTATTGCGATAAGATCTTTACCTACCAGAGGAGAAACAAATTAATTGAGAACAAACATACGTTAGGACATTAAGTTTGTGTCGCAGATCTTAATGGGATAAACAAAGAAATTATAGACCAGTCTTAATGAGATCCTCGTGAATATTAATGTGTCTCGAAAACGAGGCTCAGATAGGCAGATTGAAGTTGTCCAAGTAAAGATTGATGGTTTTAAGCAACGTCTGTTGGGTGTCCATCTTTAGTCCTGTTGCTTACAGTGTCTAGAACAGACTGTGTTTATGGCAATCTAAGAACAGAAAAAATAAACCATGAGTTAATTGCAAAAAATAGTTGTAAAAAATCGCAAACAAATTATTTCAGCACAGGCCATTCATATTGATATTTTATCATTGTAGTAAATAAAATTGCCATAATATGCAAGAGTAAAATGGAGGAAAAACTTCATATACAAATTATATATATTTGGACCCTGATGGAGGTAAGCCACGTAGGCCTACACAGGTAATCAGGCATATATACTCAGAAAATTGAAAAGTACTTAAAATAGCCACAGGCGTCTGAAAAATTCATCGTAATTTTTTTGGCCAACAAGATGGACTCCCTGGCCAACAGGGACCCTGTGGATAAGCACACCTTAGCACGATGGTAGATCAAATACTTCATCACATTTGTATCCAGAGTAGAAAAGAATAAAAATTTAGAGATGCGATGAAATTGCCTCCTGTGTTAAGGCGTTCAAAATAATGCCTATGTATCGGAAGAAAGTAAGAGAGGATCAAACGTTATTCTCCTTTTATTTCTTTCTTTACGTAATGTCAAAATAAGAAAATAAAAATAATAATTAAAAATGATGATATTTAATTTAGTTTACGTACCTGTTATGAAGATGGATTAACATCTTCCCCGATGTGGTCTAGTGGTTAGGATTTCTGGTTTTCACCCAGGCGGACCGGGTTTAATCGGAATCCATCAAAATCTGACTAATATTTACTTTTGGGGAACTACCTGGAAGAAAAGGAAATGGATACCTGAATCAACGGATATCTGGAAACAACATCAGAAAGCTGCTCTGAATTGGCCACTATGGAATTTGTCTACCATCAGATGAATTATGACGGAGTGGAACAATTTTCACATCCTGCCCAAAACTTGTCTTGGCAAAGAAGCACATATTAAATATATCAAGAACCATGAAGGGATGCGAAAGAAAACCAAAGAGATTAAGGAAGCAATTACTACTGGTACGTAGCTGAATAGCACAGATCTGCTGAAACACCCGAATGTAACAAAAACGAAACTGAGACATAGGATATGATGGCATATATGTGTTGCATAAGAAGTGCATATTTTAGATGACTTTCATTCCTATGGAAAATTAAAACTTTTGTCTGGGAGAAGAAATTAAAACTGCTTGTACTATGGAGTTTGGTATTAAGATCGTGAGTCAATAGTTATGAAGATAGATCCTTTTTGTCTTGTGCGAGTCGTACCTAAGACTCGCCTGTATTTCAGTGAGAAATTGTAAGCACTTAAGGTTTAAGGTTTGGAGGTCCTTTTAGAAGACGGGAAGAAATTTTGAGTATGAAAAATATATAAGGTCTTTCATTATATGCCGTGCTTTTATTTCTCTTTTTAATACTAATCATACAACGTTGAATTTGTCAGACATTTCCTTAAAAGAACAATATCTTTAGAAAGGTGGAAGTATTATCATAGGGTAGTTTTCAGCATGTGATGAGACATAGAATGTGTGTAGAAGGAGTTTTAACAATTGATACTAAAAAATCTTTTAAAAAACTACTTTTATATTAGATAATTATGTTGATGTGCGCGAGAGAATGTGTGTGTGTGTGTGTGTGTGTGTGTGTGTGTGTGTGTGTGTGTGTGTGTTCGTCATCATACTAATGTTGTATTAGGACTTGTATGAAACGACAAGAAAAGTTGTTTTCTTTCCTAAACAAAAATTTTAAATTTTCCGTCCTACCATTTGTCACCTGGTATGAATAATACTGCATAGATTGATAGACGATTTTCAGGAAACAGCAGTTGTGTTGTACAGATAATAGACTTGACAGATCATTTTTTATTGACAATTCGTAAAAATCTTTATTACAGTTTCCTTTTAGTGTCGATATTTTAACAGAGCAATATGGCAGTAGTATGTATAATTAGTGAGATCTGGCTCACTTTTATCCCTGCAAACATGATCAAAACCATAT
>JAEAOA010000317.1:1795000-1870000 GCA_016746295.1 Potamilus streckersoni | reverse complement strand
TTTTTCTACAGTTGCATTATTTATCTTTCTTTTGTTATGTGCAAATTTATGTTTTCTGTTTGTTTGTTTTTTTATCGTTTTCCACTGTAGGTGGAAAAAAATTCGCGCAAACGTATACTTGTGTAGAGTTGAGATGAGTCGCTTTGTAACAAATCTTCACTAAAAAGGAACGTTTCCGCAAAAATACTTAAAAATTAAAATAGTTTGACGTCGTTCTGAAAAGGAACGTCTGCATATGCGATTACCGATGATGAAGAACACGTGCAGAGCTGACAACCATTCTTTTCTCAATGATTTACTGCAATGTGCCTAAAACTTGTTGCTGTACTCAATTAGGAAATTATTACATTTTCAATGCTGTTTTTTGGCTTGTTGTGTTTTTCTTAAACCAGATTTATGCTTGTCTTTTTTTCAGTATTTTATATTGGCATGTTTAAAGTACTATGCTTTCTTGTTGCTTTGATTGTTCTCTAAATTTTTCAATTTTAGGTGTATCGCGTTTAAGGGAAGTACAGGTATTGAACTGAATTTAATTGGAACGACCCGAGTCGCTTGGGAATACAACATCAATTGTGAAATGTACTTATATATTGTTACAAGCGTCAACATAAGTTAATACGGACGAGAAAAACCAAATGGCGCTAACATAGCAAAAATATGATATCCAACACGATCAATAGGCCCTTCACAGGAAAACATAAGATAGTTGGAAGGCATCCGTAAGGAGTATCTAAACCTCGTGAAAGAAAGGACATTGAAGCACGTGACGAAGAAAATTAAAGAGGAAGGTTGTCAAATGCTGATTGTGGAACCTCTGCAGTCCTAGCCCTGCGTAAAAGTGGCCATGTGGTCTTTGAGGAGAGTAAATACAATACTGCAGACCTAATGACAGCCAAGATGGTGAAAAATGATCATATTAATATTCAACAGTTTTTTTTTTACATCTTCACATGGAAAAGATGCAATATTTTCTCACCTGCTCACAACAAGGATGTGTCTGAGGAGAAGATCTAGTCTGTTTGTTATCTTCGAAAAGAAATGTGATTGGATTATTGCGATAAGATTTTTACCTACCAGAGGAGAAACAAATTAATTGAGAACAAACATACGTTAGGACATTAAGTTTGTGTCGCAGATCTTAATGGGATAAACAAAGAAATTATAGACCAGTCTTAATGAGATCCTCGTGAATATTAATGTGTCTCGAAAACGAGGCTCAGATAGGCAGATTGAAGTTGTCCAAGTAAAGATTGATGGTTTTAAGCAACGTCTGTTGGGTGTCCATCTTTAGTCCTGTTGCTTACAGTGTCTAGAACAGACTGTGTTTATGGCAATCTAAGAACAGAAAAAATAAACCATGAGTTAATTGCAAAAAATAGTTGTAAAAAATCGCAAACAAATTATTTCAGCACAGGCCATTCATATCATTGTAGTAAAAAAAATTGCCAGAATATGCAAGAGTAAAATGGAGGAAAAACTTCATATACAAATTATATATATTTGGACCCTGATGGAGGTAGGCCACGTAGGCCTATACAGGTAATCAGGCATATATACTCAGAAAATTGAAAAGTACTTAAAATAGCCACAGGCGTCTGAAAAAATTCATCGTAATTTTTTTGGCCAACAAGATCGACTCCCTGGCCAACAGGGACCCTGTGGATAAGCACACCTTAGCACGATGGTAGATCAAATACTTCATCACATTTGTATCCAGAGTAGATAAGAATGAAAATTTGAAGATGCGATGAAATTGGCTCCTGTGACAAGGCGTTCAAAATAATGCCTATGTATCGGAAGAAAGTAAGAGAGGATCAAACGTTATTCTCCTTTTATTTCTTTCTTTACGTAATGTCAAAATAAGAAAATAAAAATAATAATAAAAAATGATAATATTTAATTTAGTTTACGTGCCTGTTATGAAGATTAATTAACATCTTCCCCGATGTGGTCTAGTGGTTAGGATTTCTGGTTTTCACCCAGGCGGACCGAGTTTTATCGGAATCCATCAAAATCTGACTAATATTTACTTTTGGGGAACTACCTGGAAGAAAAGGAAATGGATACCTGAATCAACGGATATCTGGAAACAACATCAGAAAGCTGTTTTGAATTGGCCATTATGGAATTTGTCTACCATCAGATGAATTATGACGGAGTGGAACAATTTTCACATCCTGCCCAAAACTTGTCTTGGCAAAGAAGCACATATTAAATATATCAAGAACCATGAAGGGATGCGAAAGAAAACCAAAGAGATTAAGGAAGCTAATACTACAGGTAGGTAGCTGAAAAGCACAGATCTGCTGAAACACCCGAATGTAACAAAAACGAAACTGAGACATAGGATATGATGGCACATATGTGTTGCATAAGAAGTGCATATTTTAGACGACTTTCATTCCTATGGAAAATTAAAACTTTTGTCTGGGAGAAGAAATTAAAACTGCTTGTACTATGGAGTTTGGTATTAAGATCGTGAGTCAATAGTTATGAAGATAGATCATTTTTGTCTTGTGCGAGTCGTACCTAAGACTCGCCTGTATTTCAGTGAGAAATTGTAAGCACTTAAGGTCTAAGGTTTGGAGGTCCTTTTAGAAGACGGGAAGAAATTCTGAGTATGAAAAATATATTAGGTCTTTCATTATATTCCGTGCTTTTATTTCTCTTTTTAATACTAATCATACAACGTTGAATTTGTCAGACATTTTCTTAAAAGAACAATATCTTTAGAAAGGTGGAAGTATTATCATAGGGTAGTTTTCAGCATGTGATGAGACATAGAATGTGTGTAGAAGGGGTTTTGACAATTGATACGAAAAAATCTTTAAAAAATTACTTTTATATTAGATAATTATGTTGATGTGCGTGAGAGAATGTGTGTTTGTCTGTGTGTGTGTGTGTGTGTGTGTGTGTGTGTGTGTGTGTGTGTGTGTGTGTGTGTGATCGTCATCATAACAATGTTGTATTATGACCGTGTATGAAAGGACAAGAGATGTTTTTTTTCCTAAACAAAAATTTTAAATTTTCCGTCCTACCTTTTATCACCTGGTATGAAAAATACTGCATAGATTGATAGACGATTTTCAGGAAACAGCAGTTGTGTTATACAGATAGTAGACTTGACAGATCATTTTTTTATTGACAATTCGTAAAAATCTTTATTACAGTTTCCTTTTAGTGTCGATATTTTAACAGGGCAATATGGCAGTAGGAGATATAATTAGTGAGCTCTGTCTCACTTTTATCCCTGCAAACATGATCAAAACCATATTAATGTTTTATTAGGACTGTTTAAGGAGTGATAAGAGAAGTTGTTTTCTTATTAAACTCAAATTTTCTTTCATTCCTTTCTAACACCTTGTATCATAAGCACTGCACATTATTTTAATCGATTTTTCAGGAAACGGTAGTTGTGTTATAAAAACCGTGAATGCTGTAGATTTGATAGAGAATTATTTTGATTGATTCGTGCAAGTCATTTGCATTTTTCTTTTATCACAAGGCATTAAATCGTTCACTTTTTTCTACACTTGTTTTGATCTATCTTTTCTCTATTTCTGATGTGTAAATTTATGTCGTTTTTCTTTGTCCAACAAGCGGCTAATAAATTCGGAAGTAGAATGGAGGAACTGCATTCTCTTACTACGTGAGATAAACTCAATTTTAGTGTAAGGATTGTGTAAAAGGTGTTAGAGAATATAGTCGTTGTGGTACAAAGTCCTAGCTTTTCCTTTCCAGCGTGGTCACATGTGGTTCTGTGTAGGAAAGAAAGAAAACCTGAAGATGGGATGAAATTGCCTTGATGTGACAATAAGAAGTAAAAATGTTACCTCCGTATTGGAAGAGGGTAATAGAGGAAAATGTATGTTTACCTCTTTGCTTGTTTTGTCTTTATAATGATAATATCGACATTAATATAATACTTTATTAAACTCTATTTGCACCCTCAATGACTAATAGTGATTCTATTATGTACCTTTTGAGATACAGATTATTTATCATGTCCGATGTGGTCTAGTGGTTAGGATTTCTGGTTTTCACCCAGGCGGCCCGGGTTCGATCCCCGGCATCGGAATAACTTTTACAGTTTAATAACTTCCCATCTAAGCCAATATCATTTTGTAATGTTTAATACTATTAAATGGCTTCGATCTTGCATTTATCTTGCACATCAGGCTTTTAAAAAATACAATATAGTACGATCAATAAAGTATGATTGGTTTATAATTTAGTCCTTATATTGTGCTGACATATATATATATATATATATATATATATATATATATATATATATATATATATATATATATTACTGTTTGGTCATGAGATCTTAAAACAAACACTGGTGTTTACTATTTTCAGTAAACAAATTTTATGCCTTTCTAAAATAAAAAGGATTTCTGGTTTTCACCCGGGCGGCCCGGGTTCGATGCCTGGAATTGGAATATCTTTTACAGTTTAATAACTTCTTTTGATGTGTAGGAAAACCATATGGAAGAAAAATAAAGGATACCTGAGTCAATGACTGACGGGACACACTATCCATTGCTGATGTTTATAATTAGTATTATTAATATTGCTCCTTGGTTATCTTGTTAAAGGTTTTTTTTCCAGTAAAAGGTGAAAATTGAACATAAGAAATGGAACTCTAATAAAGATATAAAAAAAATTTGCCAATAGTCTAACTTTAGGACAGGAATAAAGCTTTTGATGGAGTGACATAAGGTATTGGAATTATGACTATTTTGATTAGATGATGCGTACAAAATATTTAATAAATACTTTTCGTTGTCAGGTAACACCCAAAGTAGCGATATTCTTCTTCGTCATTTTCATCATAGTATTTATTATTGCTGTTGTCACTATCATAAATTATTAAATACCTATTTAATTACAAATAATTACTTATTCAGTGCGCTGATATAGTGTAAAAACTATTTTTAAAACCCCTATAGACATGTAATTGGATGTTTTCTACCTATCGTTAAAGTCGAAATGACCAATCTAACTATATTAACTTGATTGGACCACACGTCATATGTATGTATGTATGTATGTATGTATGTATGTATGTATGTATGTATGTATGTATGTATGTATGTATGTATGTATGTATGTATGTATGTATGTATGTATGTATGTAACGATATTCGTCTCCGTATAAGGACGTTTTGATATGGGATATGAGAAGTTGTTTTCAATTTAAAATGAAATTTTAGTTCTTCCTTTTCTATAACCTGGTAGAGAAAAGGAATGCATGAGTTAAGAGACAATTTTTCAGTAAACAGGATTTCTGTTGTACAAACAATGAATAATGTGCACTCTGCTTTAATTTTGTTTTGATTCAAGATTCAGATAAGTTTTTATTACCGCTTTAAGAATTTGGTGTTGTTATTGTAACAGAGGAATACGGTAATCTTTTTTCTACAGTTGCATTATTTATCTTTCTTTTGTTATGTGCAAATTTATGTTTTCTGTTTGTTTTTTTTTTTTTTCGTTTTCCACTGTAGGTGGAAAAAAATTCGCGCAAACGTATACTTGTGTAGAGTTGAGATGAGTCGCTTTGTAACAAATCTTCACTAAAAAGGAATGTTTCCGCAAAAATGCTTAAAAATTAAAATAGTTTGACGTCGTTCTGAAAAGGAACATCTGCATATGCGATCACCGATGATGAAGAACACGTGCAGAGCTGACAACCATTCTTTTCTCAATGATTTACTGCAATGTGCCTAAAACTTGTTGCTGTACTTAATTAGGAAATTATTACATTTTCAATTCTGTTTTTTGGCTTGTTGTGTTTTTCTTAAACCAGATTTATGCTTGTCTTTTTGTCAGTATTTTATATTGGCATGTTTAAAGTACTATGCTTTCTTGTTGCTTTGATTGTTCTCTAAATTTTTCAATTTTAGGTGTATCGCGTTTAAGGAAAGTACAGGTATTGAACTGAATTTAATTGGAACGACCCGAGTCGCTTGGGAATACAACATCAATTGTGACATGTACTTATATATTGTTACAAGCGTCAACATAAGTTAATACGGACGAGAAAAACCAAATGGCGCTAACATAGCAAAAATATGATATCCAACACGATCAATAGGCCCTTCACAGGAAAACATAAGTTAGTTGGAAGGCATCCGTAAGGAGTATCTAAACCTCGTGAAAGAAAGGACATTGAAGCACGTGACGAAGAAAATTAAAGAGGAAGGTGTCAAATGCTGATTGTGGAACCTCTGCAGTCCTAGCCCTGCGTAAAAGTGGCCATGTGGTCTTTGAGGAGAGTAAATACAATACTGCAGACCTAATGACAGCCAAGATGGTGAAAATGATCATATTAATATTCAACAGTTTTTCTTTTACATCTTCACATGGAAAAGATGCAATATTTTCTCACCTGCTCACAACAAGGATGTATCTGAGGAGAAGATCTAGTCTGTTTGTTATCTTCGAAAAGAAATGTGATTGGATTATTGCGATAAGATCTTTACCTACCAGAGGAGAAACAAATTAATTGAGAACAAACATACGTTAGGACATTAAGTTTGTGTCGCAGATCTTAATGGGATAAACAAAGAAATTATAGACCAGTCTTAATGAGATCCTCGTGAATATTAATGTGTCTCGAAAACGAGGCTCAGATAGGCAGATTGAAGTTGTCCAAGTAAAGATTGATGGTTTTAAGCAACGTCTGTTGGGTGTCCATCTTTAGTCCTGTTGCTTACAGTGTCTAGAACAGACTGTGTTTATGGCAATCTAAGAACAGAAAAAATAAACCATGAGTTAATTGCAAAAAATAGTTGTAAAAAATCGCAAACAAATTATTTCAGCACAGGCCATTCATATTGATATTATATCATTGTAGTAAATAAAATTGCCATAATATGCAAGAGTAAAATGGAGGAAAAACTTCATATACAAATTATATATATTTGGACCCTGATGGAGGTAGGCCACGTAGGCCTATACAGGTAATCAGGCATATATACTCAGAAAATTGAAAAGTACTTAAAATAGCCACAGGTATAAAAAATTCATCGTAATTTTTTTGGCCAACAAGATGGACTCCCTGGCCAACAGGGACCCTGTGGTTAAGCACACCTTGGCACGATGGTAGATCAAATACTTCATCACATTTGTATCCAGAGTAGAAAAGAATGAAAATTTGGAGATGCGATGAAATTGCCTCCTGTGACAAGGCGTTCAAAATAATGCCTATGTATCGGAAGAAAGTAAGAGAGGATCAAACGTTATTCTCCTTTTATTTCTTTCTTTACGTAATGTCAAAATAAGAAAATAAAAATAATAATTAAAAATGATAATATTTAATTCAGTTTACGTACCTGTTATGAAGATGGATTAACATCTTCCCCGATGTGGTCTAGTGGTTAGGATTTCTGGTTTTCACCCAGGCGGACCGGGTTTGATCGGAATCCATCAAAATCTGACTAATATTTACTTTTGTGGAACTACCTGGAAGAAAAGGAAATGGATACCTGAATCAACGGATATCTAGAAACAACATCAGAAAGCTGCTCTGAATTGGCCACTATGGAATTTGTCTACCATCAGATGAATTATGACGGAGTGGAACAATTTTCACATCCTGCCCAAAACTTGTCTTGGCAAAGAAGCACATATTAAATATATCAAGAACCATGAAGGGATGCGAAAGAAAACCAAAGAGATTAAGGAAGCAAATACTACTGGTACGTAGCTGAATAGCACAGATCTGCTGAAACACCCGAATGTAACAAAAACGAAACTGAGACATAGGATATGATGGCACATATGTGTTGCATAAGAAGTGCATATTTTAGATGACTTTCATTCCTATGGAAAATTAAAACTTTTGTCTGGGAGAAGAAATTAAAACTGCTTGTACTATGGAGTTTGGTATTAAGATCGTGAGTCAATAGTTATGGAGATAGATCATTTTTGTCTTGTGCGAGTCGTACCTAAGACTCGCCTGTATTTCAGTGAGAAATTGTAAGCACTTAAGGTTTAAGGTTTGGAGGTCCTTTTAGAAGACGAGAAGAAATTTTGAGTATGAAAAATATATAAGGTCTTTCATTATATGCCGTGCTTTTATTTCTCTTTTTAATACTAATCATACAACGTTGAATTTGTCAGACATTTCCTTAAAAGAACAATATCTTTAGAAAGGTGGAAGTATTATCATAGGGTAGTTTTCAGCATGTGATGAGACATAGAATGTGTGTAGAAGGAGTTTTGACAATTGATACTAAAAAAATCTTTAAAAAACTACTTTTGTATTAGATAATTGTGTTGATGTGCGCGAGAGAATGTGTGTGTGTGTGTGTGTGTGTGTGTGTGTGTGTGTGTGTGTGTTCGTCATCATACTAATGTTGCATTAGGACTTGTATGAAACGACAAGAGAAGTTGTTTTCTTTCCTAAACAAAAATTTTAAATTTTCCGTCCTACCATTTGTCACCTGGTATGAATAATACTGCATAGATTGATAGACGATTTTCAGGAAACAGCAGTTGTGTTGTACAGATAGTAGACTTGACAGATCATTTTTTATTGACAATTCGTAAAAATCTTTATTACAGTTTCCTTTTAGTGTCGATATTTTAACAGGGCAATATGGCAGTAGTATGTATAATTAGTGAGCTCTGGCTCACTTTTATCCCTGCAAACATGATCAAAACCATATTAATGTTTTATTAGGACGGTTGAAGTAGTCATAAGAGAAGGTGTTTTCTTTTTAAATTCAAATTATCTTTCATTCCTTTTTAACACTTGGAATGAAAAGCACTGCATAGTATTATAGTCGATTTTTCAGGAAATAGTAGTTGTGTTATAAAAACAGTGAATGCTGTAGATTTGATAGATAATTATTTTGATTGATTCGTGCAAGTCTTTTACATCTTACTTTTATCATAAGGCATTAAATAGCTCTTTTTTTCTACACTTGATTTGATGTACATTTCTTCTATTTCTTATGTGCAAATTTATGTCGTTTTTCTTTATTCAACAAGCGGCTAATAAATTCGGAAGTAGAATGGATATGTATTCTCTTACTACGTGAGATAAACTCAATTTTAGTGTAAGGATTGTGTAAAAGGTGTTAGAGAATATAGTCATTGTGGTACAAAGTCCTAGCTTTTCCTTTCCAGCGTGGTCACATGTGATTCTGTGTAACAAAGAAAGAAAACCTGAAGATGGGATGAAATTGCCTCCATGTGACAATAAGAAGTAAAAATGTTACCTCCGTATTGGAAGAGGGTAATAGAGGAAAATGTATGTTTACCTCTTTGCTTGTTTTGTCTTTATAATGATAATATCGACATTAATATAATACTTTATTAAACTCTATTAGCACCCTCAATGAGTAATAGTGATTATAGTATGTAACTGATGTGATAACCTCTTTTTATCATGTCCGATGTGGTCTAGTGGTTAGGATTTCTGGTTTTCACCCAGGCGGCCCGGGTTCGATTCCCGGCATCGGAAAACTTTTTACAATTTAATAACTTGTTTTGGGTTGTATGCAAACGATATGGAAGAAAGGCAAAGAATACACGAGTTAATGACTGATGGGACACACTATTGATTGGTGAATGTTATTTTTAATGCTCCTTTTTTATATTGTTAAAGTTTTTTTTCCAATAAAAGGTGAAAATTGAACATATGAAATGGAACTCGAATAAAGATGAAAAGTTTACCAATCGTCTACCTTTAAAACAGAAATAAAGCTTTTGATGGAGTGACATAAGATACTGGAATTACGACTATTTTCATAGTGGATGCGTACTAAATATTTAATAGGTAATGTTCCTTATCAAGTAACACCCAAAGTAGCGACAAAACTCAATTTGGAACGAAAAGTGACGATTAATGGAACTAGATCATACTTAAAGCATTGTATCCATATTTTCTTTTTTGATGTATCTTTGGTTATCTGATATTCTTCTTCGTCATTTTCATCATAGGATTTATTATTGCTGTGGTCACTATTATAACTATTGAATACCGATTTAATTACAAATATTTACTTATTCAGAACGCTGATATAGTCTAAAAAGTATTATTATAACCCCCATAGACATGTAATTGGATGTTTTCTACCTATCGTTAAAGTCGAAATGACCAATTTAACTATACTAACTTGATTGGCCTACACGTCTTTTAATACCAAAATCATACATGTGTATGTATGTATGTATGTATGTATGTATGTATGTATGTATGTATGTATGTATGTATGTATGTATGTATGTATGTATGTATGTATGTATGTATGTATGTTGGGTTTTAAACTGGGGGAAAAACAAGAAATCCTAATCACTAGACCACATCTCAACGCACGTTAAAACGTCTTATTGCATGTAAATAAAATCACTATTTTCACCTCAAGGGTACAAAGAACGTGTCGAGAATTATAATAATAATGTTCATAATATTATTATTATAATACGAAAATAGGGAAAGACGAAATAATTTTTTTTTACTCTTTTGCTCTCTTCCAAAACAAAGGTATTGTTTCAACCTCTTTGTTTTCACAGAAGAACATTTCCCATATTTTTTAATGTTCTACACGGGACACACATGTGATCGCGTGAGCAAGGAAACTTTTTTGTTTTATACCACAATGGGCTTGTCCTTTCCACCAATTCCATAATTCTCGTACATTCATTATCATCATCGTCGTCGTCATCAACAACAGCATAATCATCGTCATCGTTATCATAATAATCATCAGTATCATCATCGTCGTCGTCATCATCATCATCATCATCCTTTAATGAAGAGGTCTTTGGGGTACCTCAGATGACTTTACAAGCAGTTCTATCCATTTTCCCTTGTTGTCTGGGGCCTTTTGGAAACTTCAAATCCCATGTCTGTCCACTCCTTATTGTTGTCTTCCACCTCTTTTTCTGTCTGCCTCTTCTACTGCATCCTCGCACTGTGCCTTTGCAGATTGTTTTTACCTCTTCATGCGGTGTGTCCATGGCAAGATACCGACTGACGGAGCCATCCCTTTTTAGACTGGATAACTACAACCAAAGTCCACTGAAATAGTATGGCACGCCCTGGTCCTGAAAAAAGCCGAAAAAAGGGGGTGGGAGAATCAGGGATATATCCCCTGTGCCCAGTCTTGTAATGGGGCACGGGCCGAACAACACCTTTTAATTTTATAACAATAAAATTGTTTAAACAAGAACTCGGAGTTGACCGGTTGTTTCTTACCCCCAGGACCCGTGATCGCTCTATACGGCCCCTGTCCTGAGCACATGATCGTTGAGCTTATCTGGAGCTCTTCTGCCCTGACCGTTAACTTCATAGAGGAAGACGTCTGCCCAGTAATACTGTGCTATCATCACAGTATTTTACCCTTACTCGTGGGGCCGGATAAGTCTTATTCTATCTTGTACTGATCCAATAAACCTGTACCAATGCCCTCGTACTGTAGATGCACTTATCCCATGCATCTCTCCCCTCCTATTTGCAAATTTATTGGCCGCTTCCTTTAAAATCGTTGTCAAAACGTCTTCATCCCTTCTTTTTGCCTTTTGTTCCTTCAGTCGTAATACTCCATGGCATTCCTTGCCTAACAGTAAGAAACATACTAGATGGCAAACACTAGATATTCTTTGCGACTGGCCTTAGTCTGGGTTGATGGTTGTAGCAATACTTATAAGTAACTGCATTTTATGGGAAATTATGATAGATTATTCGAATGATAACTGCACAACCTGTGGAAGTCGTGTGTAAACCTTTTTATTACATGTATGTTCTTCTTATTGTACTATTGACCTAATTATAAAACAAACACTAAAAGAAAAATAGTAATTGAATTTATAGTATATTCAAAAATAAATATACAACTGTAGATCAGTCTATACACGATAACAATATGAATGGGCACATAGCAACGCCCAGTGACCTTTAAAATTCGTTGATAGCAGTTTAAAAAAGAAATGTCTTTTTGGACTACTTAAAATTGAAATTTAGGGTCATATTGTGAATGAATGCACATTGCACCAACTTTTCCGTTTGATCTGGATTGGATGGATTTTGTTTTTGTGTTGATCCAACTCAGTTCAGCTTTTATGATAATGATGGACTGGATTATTGTGTCAGTTCAGTGCATATATCATATGGAAATATACTCGAAATTTCAGTCAGTTTCCGTGTATATAAGGTTTCGGTGACGTGTCATTCGGAGACACAAAACTAAGAAGACATTTTGAGGAATTTCAAGATGCATAGATGTAAGCATATTTATTACCATTCTCATTACCTGCAATTTGTTTTTACCCTGTCATTTTCATCTCGCTGTTTGAGGGACCTCAACTATTGCCTGTACTATAAAGAGTGCATTTTCTATCGCCATCCTAACAATGTATCAAAATAGTCAAACACGGAAAATTGCAAGGCAGCTGTAGTGTGCCCATTTGGCCAGCGGAAATAATATTTTGCATCGTCTTGGCTTATTGACTCTGAAGCTCTTACTTTTTTTATTTACATAAATCTTTAGATACATTTTTCTCAAATCTAGCATTTTGACAGACTTGTAAAATTACACTTCTCTGATAGATATGAAAAAGCACTTAGCCTCAATATGTTTTCCGTAATAGACCCCATAGTCCTAGCCATAGTAGGAACCATTCTATTTGTGAAAAGATATAAATATTTCGCCTAAATAACTGTTACAATGATCAGAATTGTATTTTCAATTACTTTCGAATATCACGTACTTTTTGGAAAGTTTTGTTTCTGACTCAGTGGACTCGTCCACATCGCTAACTGAATCATCCATACTTTCCAATGGAAGAAAAGGCTTGCTTTGTTCATTCACAAATTTAATCAACCAAAAATCTAAAGCGTCTCCTACACGAATGAGCATGTTTTGTTTACAAAGTTGTTCCTAAAGCATAATATTATCGTTAGGCCCACGTGTTGTGCACGTGCGTGCAATACGAAGGTGTCCAGCATCATAAAATAATGCACCATTCTGACAACGTAAATTTAACGGAGACAAAAATGAGCATATAATTAACAAGTATATTTAACAATCTACGTAGAATATTTGTATTGTAAATCGACAGCAATTCCAATCGATTCGGTTTAATTCAATTTAATTTTTCTTGTACTTCCGTTATATACTATGTACCTATTTAAAATAGAGAATAAAGCATGGTGTAAGAACAAAAACAACACCAAAAACAACATAAAAACAAAATAGTACTTTAAATATGTGAGTATTGAAAAATATAACAAAAGAATCTGCTAAAATAGACTGCAAACAAAAGCAGAAAAAGAAAATCAAGAACATTGACTATGGTATCATTGCAGAATTAATTAGAGCAATCAGGATGTGAAAGATTTCAAGATTTCAGTAACTTGTTGTAAAATTTATTGTAGTCAACTCTACATACATAAAACTCTGTTTTAAAGCACATGAGGCAAGACCATTTTTAAATAAAGATATTTTAAAAAGCCTCCCAACTCAAAACCACATATTTGAATGTTCCACGAATTTTTTTTCACCAGTTTAGAAAAAAAAATCATCATAAATTTGCATATGATAAACAGAAAACGTTAACTTAATATCAGTGTACAGAAAACAAGACAAAGAAAGGTGCAAATTATACACGTATGCTCAACAGTTTACTGGAAAGTATCCCAGTCAAACAGATTGGAATACTGTGACTTTACTCATTTGTTTTTACCCAGTCCACATTATCAAACTTTACTCTAGTTGGAAATTATGAAGGGCAAACTAATATGTAAAGGTTGATTATAAAGAAAAAAATATAAATAATAAAGCATTATTCAACAACATAGAAAATAATAAAAATTAAAATGTAAATATATAAATTTAAATAGAAATACTTAGTTTAGAATAAAACGACAATATACAATTGTACAATCCAAAAACAGTGACAATGTCGGGAAATTAATAGAATATATGGTGGTGTTTTGCACCGAGAGAGGAAATCAAGTTTTTGTCTACTAGGGGAGACAAATAATGTAACCCGTGACTGGGATTTTCTTGTCTTAGTGCAAACACTGACATTATTTTTCTCGCCAATTTTTTTTTTTTTTTTTTGCCATACAAATTAAAACAACCGAATAGTATAGAAAGCATGTTGAACACGTCTAGTATTAATGAGCTAGTATTATTACATCTTATATAAAGGTCATCTGGTTTTAAACTCTTTGATGAAAATCTCAATAATTATTGTTATCTATCTACATATGCCGCTCGAAGAAAAACAAAGCTAACAAGTGCAAAGAGTTGAAAATATTGCATCATAAGCGCCCATATGAGAGTGATATTGTTTGCAAACACCAAGCATTTATAGGAATATATTACTGAGGGCAGTTGGGTGACCTGTCGACCCTAAGTAAACACGTTCTACTCAGGAGAAAATAAAAACCTGAAAAACTGTGGATATTATTACTGTATTATCACATTTAATGGATGGATGTCATACAAAAATAACAATAAGTCACGAGAATCTTGTGGAATAGCGTGTGAAATGATGAATGAACCACACTGATTGGTTAGTGGAGGAGTTTTCACTATTACGTTTCATTCAGCTGGGGCAGATTTGTGGTGTTTGACAAAATTTGAAGAATGCACGTAGGACACATCACACATCTGGTTGTTGCCAGTTTTGCCGAAGCTCTTAAGAGAGTTTGGAATCTTTTGTAACCAATGAAATGTACAGCCATTGAGTCTCGAACAGCATTCTGTTACTTTCTAGCGTACATATTTACTCAGGCTTGAATGATTTGATGTGATATATTTAAAGGTCAAGGTGGGCACGTTTGTTTTCACAGCTTTTTTTTATTAAGGTACTAAACGTTATTGTCCTATCTGGTGTCCATAAAAAATACATTTCTCATTTGACACAGGTGCATACACAAGGGTTACATAAGCAAGGTGGAATGTACGGTCAGGTGACAAGAATCAAAGGAACATTCGTTTGTTTTTATAATACTTGTAGATACCAAACGTCTATTTAGAAATGTGCAGTTAGTGTACCATCTATGTTTTTCTCTGCCTGTATTTCATACGTCCTTCCATGTTATTGATTTCGTCTGTCTCTCGTTAAACTCTGAATATTCAAAATTTACTTCACAATCGTGCTTTATAGAGATATCACCCGTCATGATGGTTATGTACTCTTTGTTCCCTCCCCCATACCTCCAAGTGCAACATATTTTAAACCATAAAGTGCTTAATAAAGTTGATGGTGTGTTAGGCCCAGCATCGAGTTATCTAACAGTTTATTCATTTGATCAGCACTCATAGTTTTGCAGTTTTTGATTATAAGATACGTTTTCATTTGTGAACTCTACCAAATAGCTCCACGTCGTGTGTGTGTTTCGGACCCGTTCAAACTGTTTTGTCGGGTGTGTTATCAAAGATAAAAAGGCATCAATGTGATTTCTGAGTGAAGTTTTTTTTATGTATTTGCTATTTTTGTTGCTTGATTTTATATAATCTCGGTCAGGCACAACAGAAGACAACATGAGTTTGTTCTTTTTAAAAGTAGTTCCTCGTTGGATGCTCAGCATTAAGTGGTTAGTGTTAGTACTGGTCGGCCTGGTGTCAGGATAATGTGACTGCGTGGGACATCATGCTACATGTCTGCGGCATGATGCCCCAGTTCTAGACATCACTATAAACTGCCACACTGCATACATCGTAGCGATATGGCTGACAAATTGTTAAAGCTACATAACACATCCAAACCATAACCACGCCTATTGCATCCAAACCATAACCACGCCTATTGCGTAGACACCAGAATGGAGACGACCACACTGAGACAACCATAATGAGATAATCACACTGAGATAAGAAAAGCATGGCCAGCAAATTAGCTAGATTTCTCTGTAGGAAGGATTTGAAAACCTAGATACGGTGCCAATCAAAGGATATGGATGTATCCGACAACATGCCTGGTTTTTCATTTCATGGAAAACGTTTGGCCTGCCTGTAGTTTCGTCCGGCCGTTTAATGATTCTTACAGTTACTACTTTTATTTTCTTCCGCATGATTAATATGTTAAATATGGAAATGATTGAGTCCCTAATCTGTGTTATCTTCTGGGCCTTTGTTATGCTATTATTTTTCCACTTTGTTTTAATTTTATCAGCAAAGAATAAAAATATTATTTACCGTATGCACATAATTTTGGATCAATTTCAAACAACATAGACTCAAATGATGTCGCGTAATGTTTAGGCATCTGTGTCGTTTGTTCTGCTGATTTATCGAAGTGCATAAACAGCTTTTCTGGCAAAGACAGATCTTCATCTAACATACAGCTGGGACTGACTTATATGCAAGTACACACGGTGATTTAGAGGCACGACACAAAACCGTATGACCTTAAGTATTGTGTTGACAAGGACACTGCCGAAACACTCGAGTATAGCCAGTTCGAGTTACTAACTGCTTTGTCATACCAAGAGAGGTAACTATCAATATTTTACCTCTTTATGAAAGAGTTATCTTTCAATATGAAAAAAAAAACTATTTGTTGCAAGGTAGATTCTTTGCATAAACATGTGCATGTATTACGTAACAATGTATACATGGGCTTCCGCATGATTTTTTGCGGGTGTGGGGAGTCAGGATTTTTTTTGGGGGGTAGGGGAGTCAGTCAGTCAGGGCCGGGAGAGCTAATATAGTAAGCAGTCTGAAACTAAAACTAATACATACATACATACATACATACATACATACATACATACATACATACATACATACATACATACATACATACATACATACATACATACATACATACATACATACATACATACATACATACATACATACATAACTCAGATAACACAGATTAGGGATTCAAACATTTACATACATACATACATACATACATACATACATACATACATACATACATACATACATACATACATACATACATACATACATACATACATACATACATACATGCTCTATTTGTTTGATGTCAGTCAGACAGTCAGTCATACATACTTACAAGGTTCAGGGTGCAATACTAAAAGTGTTCCGACACCGGTTACCAAAACCTGACCTGGGTGAAAACCAGGAAATTTTTTTTTTTTTTCAGATCGATATAAATTTTCTAGCTTGATATATTTCATAACTGTACAAAACAAAAATGTCATAATAATAACAAAAGATAATCCCACCTTACCTTATTGACTGTATTGTACTCTTTGGTCCAAGGGGATTAAAACAGTGATATCCTTGTAGAGTTATTGAAAACTTCAAAAAACGATCACATTCAATTGGCCATTATTAGAATTCTGACTATATACAAGAATTATTTACCTGCGAAATTAAAGAACTTAAATACGTTGAAATACTACGCAAGTACAGAAATAATAACTTGACAACGTGAGTGCTCACTAAGGACGGGGATTTAACAGTAAGCTGGTCGGGATATGGGTAACGTCCAAAACCGAATTGTAAGGCACGCACTTAGCGGCTTGTTTGACGAGGAAAGTACTGGTAGCTTTCGTGAGACTACACTTTAGTCAAACCACAGGAGTCTGCAGTTTTATCAATAAAGCACGACGAATTTTTTGACTATATGAAATCACCTTAACGGTATTATACAATAAATATTTCCACAGGAGTCTGCAGTTGTATCAATAAAGCACGACAAAATTTTTGACTACATGAAATCACCTTAACGGTATTATACAATAAATAAAACTGCAGACTCATGTGGTCGAACTAACACTGTTGGATTTCTCTGCAATATTTCTAAAATGACATGTCTGCCAGATTTGCTTCATTAACATTATTAACATTTCTTCGGTGAAGACTGAAAGACCTCATATAATTCAGCTGTGACAATGACAATGATAAAGAATAACGAGGCAAAAAAAGCGATTCTTCATCAAAATCTTAACAAACATTGACATCTTCAAAAAAAGTTCGATATACCTAGATAAATCACCTTTTATACTTAGCAATTGTTGATACCTAGCTACATATAAGATAGACAGTAAATGCATGCCTATATAAACATAAAAAGTTTTTTTATGAGCAGCAATTCCACCTGCCTGGCTACGTATAAGTACAGCACGTTGTAAAGTACATACAAAAGATACTTTGGTTTGATGGTAATTATTTCTTATCTAAAAGTAACTGTTGTTAGTAGTAACTGATAATTGTGAATATCAAGGTTATAAACTGGAAGTGGGTTTAAAACGACGTTATACATAATATTTGAAGGAGAATCTAAAAAGTAAAAAGGAAAAAAAAAGTAATAAGGAAAAGAGAAAAACTTTGTTCCGATGCCGGGGATCGAACCCGGGCCGCCTGGGTGAAAACCAGGAATCCTAACCACTAGACCACATCGGAGTTGTTACAATAGTATCTTGATTAAAGCTACATATAGAAAATAAATTCTTTTTAATGAGTATTCATGCCATTAAATAATTTATTATACATTTTCATTATCTATATCACTTTTTTATTTTTAGATATAGAATTTACATCAGTTAGAGCCTTTTGAGATGGTGCGAACATACAGCCTTTCTGTTAATGGGCAATTTCTTGACAAAGTAGTTTGTTCGAGTTGCTTCCCTTTAGCTAGGATTCTGTATGAAGTCATCAAGGGCTCGCTCTCTCTCTCTCTCTCTCTCTCTCTCTCTCTCTCTCTCTCTCTCTCTCTCTGCCCATATTGTTTCAAGATATTGTTTTAAGATACGCTAACGATAAACAGATAATATTACTTCATTATTTAATGCAAATTATGTTTGGCTCGAAAAAATTGAAGATATTTAGAATTAAAAAGAACGATACCGAGATATGGGGTAGATCGATTCTCTCAAACAGAAATCTTAAACCTTCCACTAGTCATACAATGTAAGACAGCACATGTTTTTGTTTTATTACTAAGTCTTACAACCCAAATAACGACCTGGCATAGCGTATTCTGATGTCATTGACATCGGAACGAGTAGTCAAAGTTTCCGGTTTCAGGAATATCTCACACACTTGGCAGCCTACATCGACACTGATCCACTAATTTATGTGTAATTAACATACTTACTGTACAGTCTTTATCCTGGTGGAATCGAAATATGACACTAGCAGATGAACGCATTTTCATGTGCCGTTGACGTACATTTTAATTTGTTGCAATGCGACGGTGGTCGAGAATCGCAGAAGTATCTTCTCGTAGGTTAATGTGTGGGTTTTATTTCTTGAACGAAACAAAACGTTGCTTTCAGTTCCAATATGCATACTATATTTTTTTTATTCATTTTCTTAAAGAATAATATTTCAACTTAACCCGATTTCGGCATTCCCAGCTTTCATCGCTTTCCAGCAAACTGAAATGCAGGCGAACGAAACTTTGAAAATGGGTCCATTTCTTTTGTGAGAATTCGAATTTATTTGTGAAAAATCCTCAGGGTAAGTACAGTCTGACAAAAACGTTATAACTTTACTTTGTAGACAAGCGTCGTCGTGGTTGTCAGTTGTGTGATATTCCTGAAAATTTGACTTTCGTTACACCGTTAGTCGACATCAAAATGCACTACTTAGCGCCGATATTCGGGCGGTAGATCCATCACTCCCTCCTTCCACTAGTCCTAAAGCTCGGATGTTCTTTGTAAAATTAAAATGTATATATTCTTTCACTATTCGTGGCAGGGCATACTAAACGCAAATAATGAAAGAGATATATAGTGTCTATCCATGTGCACGTGAACCTTATATCATCTATTTTGTGCCTTTATTTTCTGTTTCTATCTGAATTGTTGTTTAATGGGAGGTTCCTTTTCTAATCTGATCGTTGAATTTTTAATTAGGCCATCAGATTTTGTCTGCTGAATGTAGAAGACTGGTTCTTTTGCAGAGTTTTGTATGCTAGTTATTAAATAGTTTAATCTAGCTTTAAGTATATATTAGGGAGTTAAAGTCTTATCAACATAATATAATAACATAATAATTCGTACAACATTATGAAACTTAGTTTAAGGTATTGAGGATATTTTCTTTTCATAAGTTAATACCGATATTTTTCCTTGTGTGGTACCAAAATCATAGCCAAGCCAGAGTTAAAATATATAGTTTTAAGTTCCACTAAATGAAATATATCCAGAATTAACATATGGGAACTTATTTTATTATATACTAAATTTGATCCAAAATCAAAGTTTACACTCACTCTTCAGCACGACATGTTAACCCCCACCCCTATCCGTAAAGTTCATTTCTTTTATAGGCTGATCCTATAAGTATGCGTGTCTTAAGAAAGCGGTAAGACCAAGTTGTCCGAATCTGTTACAGTAATTCACACTTACGTCAGTTTGTTTACTGTTAGTAAACGTCGGAAAACAACCTAGGCCGACAATGCATCAGAACCGGTTTATAGTTAATGTAGTCAAGGTGATAAAGGGAAATAACTTCAGAGAGACTATATATATTTCACACTTAATTATATAACAAGATTGGTTTTAGACTAAGACATTATGTTTGATCTAAAACAAACTTTATCTTGAGCTTAAGAAAGTAGCAGCGTCGCCACCATAGTGGCTACACAGTGCCATCTACAGGCAAACTTCTAACAATGTCACAAATTTGAGAAGATAGACCCTTCTGAATAAATGTTAAAGCATAGGAAAACAGGAAAAAATAAAATTCGTACATTTAAAAGGTCTGCAAATCCAAGTAAAATGAAAGAAAATAAAAAACATATATCCATTAAACATATGATCCAGGTTTATTATTTAAGCCGCAGTCTCTTACATCATCCAAGATTTTATCGGACGTTGCATCATCATGACAGTTTCTTACGCAGTTTGTGTTAAAACGATTCTCTATGGGTGGGAATCAACCATCTCGATACGAATCTGGTTTACTGTATGTGGTCACTGACATTGTATACCCTCGAGTTCAGGTTCAACCTTCACTTCAGGATATACAAGCGATTCGAGTAGGTGTGCCCAATACAAGATAAGTACAATATCATATTCGATTCCATAAGCAATCACAGATACTGGGTTATAGGTACCGTAGTTTGCGGGGATTTGATTCCACATAGTTTGCTAATTATGACAAACAAGCTGATTAACAAAATATTATATGGAATCTTTCTTTCGGAGACGGGATAAACTTTGTCTGCATTAATCCGAAATTTCTACTCATAAAAATTGTATGTGGTGTTTGGTCGGTGGTTGTTTAGACCTAGAATAAATAAGTCACAAATTTTGCTGTCCTTCGCTGTTGTGTCACAAGCTTGCTCCAAATAAAAATACTGGAACAATACGTACTTTCTTTTCCTCAAACTTGCACGCAAGAATGAAACAAGGGTCCCAATTTTATTTTTCTTACTTTTTTTCATAAAAACAGGCGCATACAAATGTATGAATCTACCAAATTCACGAGGTTCGATCACAACAACCAGAGGTTTACTGGTATTACCTGCACACTAACTAAAGGCAATCGAGTTATAACAGGTCCTTCAAACTGTCGGAAATTACAAATACAGTATAAAAAAATAGACTGAAATCCGAGTCACTCTGAGATTTTAATAGGAAAAAATGGAAGAAGAAAGGAGACCAAGGAAAATAAAAGAAAAAAAAAAAACAACTAATTCTCGCTTTTCCTTTGGGATCAAGAATTTAAAATCGAAATCACATTTTTAATATTTGCCTTGCGTAATAAATATGGAGAAAAATTCTATACTCACGGCAGTTATTAGAAAGAATGTAGAGAAAGAATATTCAAATAAATATCACGTGTTAGAGTTAAAATAATATATATATATATATATATATATATATATATATATATATATATATATATATATATATATATATATAGTTTAATACAAACAATACTATCATACAGGTTAGAGAAATTAAATTCGTACTCTACCGAGTTTCGAACCCAGGTCCGCGAGTAAATGGCACCCATCGCCTTGCCTGCACGCACCAACCCATATACCGTCACGACTAAGCACGCATCACCAAAAAATGATGGCACTGAATCGGTGTTATATAAGCTCGTGCGCAGCAGACACACTCGCATGACGACCTAGTAATTAATTCTCATATATATGTACACAGTCGTTCCAGATTCCTATGAAAGAAATCAAGGTATATAGGATTTTTGTATTACAAATAATTATAAATATATACCAGACAGAACAGACTGTGCTATCCCTGGATTCTGTAGTAGAATCTTGATAATAGTGGGCAGAAATAATAGTTTAATACAAACAATACTATCATACAGGTTAGAGAAATTAAATTCGTACTCTACCGAGTTTCGAACCCAGGTCCGCGAGTAAATGGCACCCTCTTTTTTCACCGTTTCCTTTAGTTACAGTTTATTCAATAAGAATTATTATCCAATTTTTCGACATAATATTTGTTGTTTTTGTTTGTTTTAATATACTTATTTTCTCTCTGTAACTAACAAAAGAAAAAGGTTTAGAGAGTGTCCTTGACAAGAAACCGGACTGTTTAGACACACTAAGTGCTATCGTTTATAATGCTTCGCACAAGGACCATCAATCACTCAATTTATTTTGTTTTTCGTCTGTCAGTGGCTAAATGGGTTACAGAAAGGACAACCTTAGTAATATCATTTTGACTAATAACCTAAAGCCACTAGTAGTTTTTAGTCATTCACGAGCCTCTAGCACTGTTATTTTTTGTAGTTCAACAGATGGTTCCCATCTACACTCATCACATCATATTGAATGAGGATCATATTTCTTTGCTAAGTAATTTGAGAAATACGCAAACATAATGTTGTATGAAAGAACGGAGATGGTGTTTGTAAGTTATAAAAAATTAAAATAAAACAACAATACATTTGACTTGTTCGATCGAAATAAAGCATTTAATAGTCAACAGTCACTAATCCGTGGAGATTTTAACTTTGTAGATAAGAAAGAGGAGGAATGTAAATAGGACCTTTGTATTTTGTATATTAAGCATGGTAGAGAAGAAAGGGGAGGGATATATATATGGGACGTTTTTTATTAAGAGAAGAAAGGGTACGAATATGACTAGGACTTTTTAATATTTTTAATCAACATTGTAGAGAAGAAAAGGGACGGATGTAGCTGGGTCTTTTTATTTTGTTTACAACAAGATATTTTTTAAAGAAATATAATGGATGAGTGTATCACATAATTGGTAATCTTTACGTTTAATATGTGCAGTTTAATACTTTTGATACGTCAGCACGTTAAAATATCCTTTTTATATAAATCTAATTGGTCCAAATAAGCGATTGTAATGAGTCGTAGCGATCGTCTAAAGTTTCCTTAACCCGCCGTCTGAAACGTTTTGTTTCTTTGTTATTATTCTCAACGTTATGGACCGATAAGAGGTAAAAGAAAAAGGATTACTTTTATGGAAATGTGGCTAATTTACCCCACAGGGTTCGTTAAAAATAAAACTAAGGGTATTGAAAAATTAGGCGGGGGAAGGGGAGATTGGCAAAATAAGCATATGCAGGGCGGGGCGGGGTAAATGGGACACTATCCTTAGTAACAAGCGCTGTTTTATTGTTAACTTACTGGAGTAGATAAACTCACCTTTGCTTAGAAAAGAATGTAGACATGTGGATTCAGATCACAATTAAAGTTTATATATATATATATATATATATATATATATATATATATATATATATATATATATATATATATATATAGTCTCTACATTTTATTCTTAGTACTAAACTTTCCAGATAGGTGGCGCTTTTAAAACGTTATAGAGCATATAGTGCCGAGCAGAGGTAACTGTCTTTCTAAGAGATACTTCGAATCTCTATATACTAAGCTACCGCAGCTACTTAAATGCAATGAAAAAAATTACAGTTCTCGATCCTTTAAAACATGGCACATCTCTAGACTGCTAATGGATGCTTGCAGTCAGACACGCGCATAAAGGAAAATGATAGCGTTTGTGCCTACAACATTTAGTAATTCTGAAATATCAATTATTAACAGAAAAGTCCTGACCCCTGTTCCTTTAAAATGCCAAATGAGTTAATAACCGTTTCCATGTTATGTAGGAATGTAGTTTAAAATGTCGACCCCACAAACATTGCCAAACCTCGTATTAGAGAATCAACGAGTCATCACATTACATGATTACCTTCTACTGTATTTATCTTTTGTATATACCGAACTAACACCAGCTCGCTCGGAAGTTACCTGGGACGCGTGTATCTTGGTTGACCTTTGATATTTTATAATAACACTTGGTTTTTCATGCCCCGAGAGTAAACTGATTTAAAAAAAGTCAATTATGGTTAAATATTATGTGAAAATCACCTTTGTTTGTTCTTTAGTTGACCATACTGATTTGTGTTGGTAATGAATCCATGTGAAAGATCGAAAATAAAACTTATTCGGGTTTTGGTGGGAGAGTATTTGTCTCTTTTTCTAAAGTTTGCCTAATGAACCTGTCGTCACAAATTGATTCCAGCCCTTAACAAGGCCGTCTTCACAAAATGAAGCCTGTAATGAGCCCGTCTTCACAAACTGAATCCCTTAATGAGCCTGTCATCACAAAATGAAGCCCTTAACGAGCCTGTCATCAAAAACTGAAGCCATTAATGAGTTTGTCTTCACAAAATAAAGCTTTTAATGAGCACGTCATCACAAAATGAAGCCCAAAATGAGTTTGTCTTCACAAAAGGAAGACCCTAATGAATCTGTCATCACAAACTAAAGCCATTAATGAGCCTGTCATCACATACCGAAACCCTTAATGAGTTTGTCTTCACAAACTGAAGCCCATAACGAGCCCGTCATTCCAAACTGAAGCCCTTGGTGAGCACGTCTTCACAAACTGAAGCTGACCAATAATGATAGGACTTTTATGACCTTAAGTTCATTTAAATCAGATGTACTCCAGAAGAAAACAAACAAAAAATCCATGCTGAGAATAAAACGTCTTGCTGATATATATATATATATATATATATATATATATATATATATATATATATATATATATATATATATATACATACATACATACATACATACATACATACATACATACATACATACATACATACATACATACATACATACATACATACATACATACATACATACATACATACATACATACATACATACATACATACATACATACATACATACATACATACATACATACATACATACATACACACACATACAAATACGTACATACATACATACATACATACATACATACATACATACATACATACATACATACATACATACATACATACATACATACATACATACATACATACACACACACACACATACAAATACGTACATACAAATACGTACATACATACATACATACATACATACATACATACATACATACATACATACATACATACATACATACATACATACATACATACATACATACATACATACATACATACATACATACATACATACATACATACATACATACATACATAACATACATACATACATACATACATACATACATATGTTCTGTTAATTGAGCATTTTGAGCCTTAGAGATAAAGCTTGCATCACTCCATTTCAGTATTTCACGCAGGAAATCACTTATTTAATTATTTCAACTTTCTCGAGTTTGTCCATTTTGCTTTCAATTTCCGACAACGCATTATAAACATATTTTCATCTAAAATTGCGTAAGGTAATAAAACAAATAGAAAAATTTATATTTATATGTGAAACTAGATTTCAAAATTATTTAATCAGGGAAATTGAAAAACATTTCATTATACTAGTAGGTAAATTTATGTTCTCTCAATAAAAAAAACCCATCTCTTATAAACAAAAGGGTAATACTTGGTTGTCAATTCGAAAATTTTCTTCTATATAGCACGAAAGTATTTTGTTCTCGTATTGTGATTTTATTATACATTGTTTGTTGGATTTTTTCTCCTTGAGTAAATGTTATGTATTTTGTAACTGACCTTAGTCTTAATTCAAGTTAACTATGTATCAGTTTAGGGTTATTGATTTTATAAACAACATAATGCATAGCTAATGATTATAGGTGAGGGAAGATTTAATATTAGGATCATTATCAAGGGAGGTAAACATGTTTATCTTAATCTGAGTCTTACCGATTGAAGTTTCTCCATGGATAACTTGGTACTACTAATGTTTACCATGTTCTTTATTATAAATGTACTAATGGACCTTATCTTGTTGACAACTTAGAACAATCTGATTAAAATCAGATCGCCGCTTAATTACTCAAGACATCACATCCACTAAATCTAGCTACAATAACCAATAACCTGCAAGATCATTTAAGCATTGCGAAATCATGTATAAATATACACTTGCTGTTAATCCACGACAACAATAACATCATACTCAAAGAATCGATTTATGTAATCACAAAAATATGACAGATTTGTATATTATGGTTAATTCCTAAATCCCTATGAACTACTGCATATTTTCATTCTTTGATGTACATCATAATCCCTATAAAATACTGCATATTGAATATATAATTTCATGCTTACCGTCAATTCTGTCAATGAACTAATAATTGTTAAATTAAGAATTAAATTGCATAACACTAACATATCTACAAAGCTCTAAGAAATGAATACGCGGTACATGTGTAAATCATAAGTATATGAATACATTTGCAAAACAAACACCAAACAAATGAAATAGAATATTAAATGGAAACCAAAATTGCCTACCTTAATGCCATTTCTTTCCAAACATCTGTGTTCTAACCTATAGCCTGTCTTCCTTTCTTAAGACAGGTGTCTGGCCCATTTATACGAGGGAAAACACTAGTTTCCAGTTCTCCATTGAGTTTGGCCTGTATTCTTGCAAGGCAAGAGTCGAACTAAAAAATTCTGAGCAAGTGGTACCTCTAAATTCTCAGATTCCCAAAGTGTACGCCCTTAATTTCCCTGACAGTCGGAAATAACTGTTCATAAAACTCTCTCCAAATAATCATTACTTTCTTCAGATTTTGACAGCCTAAGAGCCTGTTGTAATTAGCGTTCCTTTGAAAATCAATTATTTGAGGTGCGGCCCTCTACGAACCGATACGGTCGGAGTTCTAATGCACCGTTTGTCATTGTACTATTAATACAACCCGGTCATTGCTACTGATGCTTAAACGTATACCCTTTTTCAGGGATGAATTCAGAGAATAATCAATGAACTTTCTCAAGACATATTTGGCTTAACTATGATAACTTAAGTGCACAATTTATTCAACCTTAAGTTTCAATGTCTTCAAAATTCGCCCAATCACAATATTACTTCACTAAAATATATAGTACATATTACTTCACTGCAATACATGGTACATAGTCATTCACCCCAATAATTGTACCTTTTGATTCATTGAAATACAAATCCCATATGACTTTACCTAAATGCATTGTACATATTACTTCACTGAAATACATTGTGCATATGACTTCACCTAAATATATTGCACATATTACTTCACTTTAATACACTATACCTATTCCTTCACTAACGTACATTGTACATTTTACTTCACTGTAATACATTGTACATATTCCTTCATTTTATATATTTCTTTACTTAAATGCATTTTACATATTACTCCACTGAAATATATTTGCATATATTACTGCACCGCAATACACTGTACCTTATATTAGAAATTGTACATATTTACTTATATATATTTAATATATTACCTCACATAAATATGTAAATATATTACAGATCTTAATTGATGCTCTGGTCTGTTTTATTGACTCTTTATTTCATCAAGCGGCCATGGCCTGACCTGTTTGGCCTGACCTGTTGGACGAATCCTTACCCACATTGTAACAAGGCCCAGTCTAATAAGAAGAAGATCGTTATTTTGAAGATCAGACATTTGATTCGTGTCATAGACTAATGAATTGGCTTCGTTATAGCGGATCAATGCCGCTGTTTCTTAAACTAGTAATAAACATACATTGACTATCTAGTAAAATGCATTAAGAATGTGTGAATAGTGTTGTAATCCTGGAAAAATTACAATACATTACCTTTATATTGTTTTTATTGGTAATTCTGAAATATGAATCGTATACAGTGCTACAAAAAAACGGATAGGCTGACGCATCGAACCAGTCTGTCACTAAATATCCTAGTATTTTTTCTACGGGTCAAGTGCCCATGACCTTAGCACCAACACTCTTCGTGACGACGTAGTGTTCAATGTTTAGACTAATTAGATTTCCAGAATTGATGTTGTCTTGGCATCGATTGCAGTGTTAGGGAAATAGATTTCTAGACATATGCATCTCTGCATTAATTACGTCACTAATACTTTTCCCATTATAACCATTGTCCGTGCAGTGAAAGTGCGATAGAACATTGAACTTCTCTGGTTGTTGTTGTTGGGCTTAACGCCATTTTTCAGCACACGATAGGCTATTCATGGCTGCCAGTATTAATGGTGGAGGAAAAAACCGGGAAATCACCGGAAAGAACCACCGATCCACGAGAAGCTACTGGCAAGTTTTCTCACATATCCACATTCGCCGAATCCTAGACTCGAACCCACGCAGACAGAAATGAGATGGCAGTAATCCGTAACGGACAGCGCTTTAGACCACTCGGCCACTCGGGGCCCCAAACTTCTCTGGTAACGAGACCTTTGGTGAACATATTTTCCTTGTACTTGGTCATCGTCTCCAAAGACCCATCTAATACCCAATAAATTTGAAGAGCTGGTTGTGTGATAATAATACGTTACTATCCTCATGTGGCCTGCTCACAAAAGGTCTGTTTGAGAAGGGTCTTTTATTGTGGAAAGATTTATTAGGGTTTTTCTTTTGCAGTGGGAAACAATCATATTTCACGCGTCAGGAAAAACGTTATAACCAGTCTGCGTCAAGACAGGGTATTAACTTTACTTGCACGTCTACTTGTTTCTTGTACTCTATGTGCTTACCAATCTAGATAAATATGCTTGTAAGTGTAACAAAGTGTCTACATTATGTGGCTGAAAGACACTTATGTGCTCTGTTCCCACCTTTCCAGCAATTATATTTATCCAGGAGAATCTCTGGATTGATTTGACTTTGTTTGTCGGCATGTATGACTTTTTTGTGATTTTTTTCCTTTTCCCTTCGCTGCAGAAAGATATTAAAAGTCATGAACGTCAGTGTCCTCTCACTGAATAACCAGTCTACTGACTCAGGAAGTGTCCGAATCAGTAGCATGCAGATGCATTTCTGACCGGGAACAAGCTTGATTCGTTGAATCAAATGTTTGCTATGACATGATTCTTGACTGGTTCATGAACGTAACATAAAGATGTACTTTAGCATAGAGTATACTCCAGAAAACGCTTAAGTCAAAAATCACCTCCAGTATTGCTGACCTTTACCGAAATTGTTTCATCACATCAATGGAAAACTGCCATTAGGTCAGAGATGGATATGTTGCTACATTATTGATCATTGATGCCAGTCACCCTGATACGACCTAAGCATAATAATTTAAATGTATAAAAAAGTTCTTTAATAAGTCACTGGAGGAAACCATGTAGTTATTGTTCTTCCACGAATACTCTGTGAATGGCAGATATGTGAGTAAATCTCTGCTTGCTTTACCTACACAAAACTCCTCTTGCAAAATAGCAATGCCAACATGTTCACTCTGGGCACACAATTCCACCAACTAATAAGAAAACTGCTTGTCACAACTGTAGTCTAGACAGAGTCACTGTAAGGTCTGCAAACATTTGTTGTCCATTATTCGTGAAGGTTGCAAAGTGTCAGTTCTGTTTCCAAAGACGCAACTACATCACTAACAATATTGATGATATGGTTATGGACACGTTTAAGTTCAGATAGATTATAATACTGACATTTCATGATACTCGTAGTCTATGTTATGCCTGTGTCATATTTTAGCAGTTTTGACATACTGATCTTCCTCATACTGATCTCATTCACATATTTGTTCCAATAAACTGATTTATATGTTTCAACATTGTCTTCACTACTGCGATTAGGTGACAGGGTCTAGGTAGTATTACTCTTTGGACGGTAAAAACCACTTAAACTTCTTTGACCTTTACGCTATACGACAATGGCTTTTTCCAAAAAAAATTATGAATTAACAGTTTGAAACTGTGCGGAGCCGTTATAAGTCAACCAAAAGCACCACTTGTAAATGCTGTGTGACTGTGATCTAATTACTACAGTTCTGTGTCCTCAGATGAACCCTTCACCTCAAACGACTCTAAACTACTAAAGCAATTAGCCCCTATATTCTCTTTGCTCTTAATATACCGTACCTGAACATAGTATTGTTGTAGAAACAATGACCATCGCATAAATCGTACATTGGTCAACTTAGCTTGAGCTAAATATGACAGAAGTTGGTGATCAGTTTCTAAAATAAATTTACGATCATACAGGTAGCGTTGGAATTTAGATATCCCAAAGACAATATCAAACATTCATTTTCAGGGATTGAGTAATTTCGTTCTGCAGTTAACAGTTTCCTACTACTGTAAGCTACTGGGAATAAAGTTCCATCATACTCCTGTAATAATACTGCCCCCAAACCTCTATCACGAGTGTCAGTACGTAAAACGAAATATCGAGTCACATCAGACAATTTCACTACTGCGTCTGACGTCAGTCTGTCCTTTAATTTCTGAAATGCTCGTTCACATGCGTACGTCCAAACAACTTTGGTCGGAGCTTTTTTTTCGATTCAAATCGGTCAATGGACATGCAATTAAGTTAAAGTTAGCAACGTAACATCGATTTTTACCCTGCTAGTTCTAGAAAAGATCAAACTTCCATCTTAGTTGTCGTTCGTGCTGCATTTCTGAGTTGGTGGACCTTTGAACTATCAGGTGTCAATGTGTCTTCGCTAAGGGTATGACCAAGATATGTGAGTTTTCTAAATCCTATATGGCACTTAGATGGTCGTGTGGTCAGTCCGGTTTGTCGAAGTCATTCTAAAACGTTTTTCAATAAGGTGATATGTTCGTCCCATGTCTCCGTCGCTAACAGTAAATCGTCTATGAAGTTCTAAACTCCAATCCCTCTTAGTGGTTCAAGTAATTTCCACGTCGTGCGTGTGAGGACCCCTGGAGAATTCTGGACCACGAATGGCATGACTACCCACTGGTAGGTCACATCTGGTGTTGCGAAGGCAAGTTTCCCTGTGTCTTCGTTTCGAACTGGAATTTGTCAATATCTCCTTGGACCGATCGATCTTCGAAAAGTAGTTCGCTTTTGTCTCAGCTGCGAATATGGTTTCAGGGTCAAGTAGCAGTTCTACCTGGAATTCCGTGAGTCTATTTAATTTCCGGTAATCAACGCAAAATCTGTGCATTCCGTCCTTCTTCTGCACCGACACAACAGGAGAACTATAAGCTGATTCTGTCATGGCTTGAATTTCTTTCCGGACAGTTTCGAATTTAGCATAAGGTAAAGGATATGGCTTCAACTTCACCGGCTTCTCATCCAATAACTTTAATGTGAACTCCTGCAACTCCGTCTTGCCAAGCCGTTCTGGTACGACGCTTGCATAACCTTGGTCTCTACTTCCTTACGTTGCTCTGACGTTAACGTACCATCCATGAGACTTGAAGCTTGTTGTGCTCTAACGGTAGCAACAACAACACATTGTCACCCACCTCGAGTGGGGCCCCGAGTGGCCGAGTGGTCTAAAGCGCTGTCCGTTACGGATAACTGCCATCTCACCGCTCTCTGCGTGTGTTCGAGTCTAAGATTCGGCGAATGTGGATATGTGAGAAAGCTTGCCAGTAGCTTCTCGTGGATCGGTGTTTCTTTCCGGTGATTTCCCAGTTTCTTCCTCCACCAATAATATTGGCCGCCATGTATAGCCTATCGTGTGCTGAAAAATGGCGTTAAGCACCACCACCACAACAACAACAACAACAACATCACCCACCTCGAAGTGACGTTCCTTCATCTTTCTGTTGTAATAATTGGTCTGACGTCCCCTCGCGTCGCGAAGATTTTCCTGAGCCTATTTAGCAACCTCATCTAGCTTGTTGAGTAGGTCTACAACTTATTAATATTCCGTACACACTTCCTGAAATACTTGCTCATCTGGCCAAAGCTGTTTTAATATTGCCTTCCATAAACTAACTCAGAAGGTGAGAAACCTAAACTAGCTTGTGGCACTTCTCGATACGCAAAAAGTATCGCCGGAAGGTATCGATTCCAATCCCTGGGTCGACATTCACATAGCTGCTTTAGAGCCTGTTTCAAAGTCCCATTGAAAAGTTCCACCGAACCATTTTACTGTATGTGATAAGGGGTAGTTGTCAGGTGTCTGATGGATAGTAACTTATTTACCTCTTCCATCACCTGGCTCACAAACTGTGTCCCCTGGTCAGTCAGTATTTCATCCGGTCCACCAACTCTCGACCACACGCACTCTCGACCACACGCCTAACAAAGCCACAGCCACGGTGACTGAGTCAACGGTTTTCAAGGTCACTGCCTCTGGGTAAAGTGTGGTGCAATCTACAACCGTTAGTATGTAACTATTATCACTTTCTGCTGCCAGCTTTATCGGACCTACTAGGTCCATCGCCACCCTCGAGAACGTTTCGTCAATTAGTCACACGACAAACAGAACCTCCTAACATCCTCATACACACATGTCCAGTAAAATCCCTCACTAGCCACTCCACTGTTCTATTCTGCTTAACAGCAGTCTCACTCACCGAATTAACCGTTGTCGGACGAAACTTTCTACAGTTCTTAACAACATGGCCTGGATTGTTGCAGCCGTAACACACCAGCGCACTCTTCCTCCCTGTGGTATCCTTCTCCACCCCCTGAGTCATCCCTGACCCTCGGAAATTTTTTCGGCTGAATTTCCGGTTCGTGTCCTGCCACCATTCTCACCATTCCGTCTTTGAGTGGTCTTCCTATATTCAATAATGCCAATCTGGTCCCTACCACCCCATTTTCATCCATTTATCAAAGAGTACATGCGGTTATGAAATTGCGCTTGCGTTTCTGTAGCTCTCTTCACTGATTCCGTGAAGAGTTTTCAAAACGACTCAAACGTCAGCTCATTATGCCATAATAGGGCTTTCTTCAATGCTTCGTAATCGTCTACCTCGTTTGGTGGCATGTTATGGTAAAAGCCCTTCGCAGCTCTCAGCAAGAAGGCCGAAAAGTGGATAGCCCACTGGTCTTTGTGTATCTGGTGAACCAATGCCAACTTCTCAAACTGAGACAAGAAGTTGTCAACAATTTCGTCTCAGTCATTCGACATGGTCATTGTGAAATGTGTAGGCCGTCTGTCCTCAAGTAGTCGACTTGAAGTCCCTGAGTGTTCGTTCAAGGCTTCCTTCCTTCTGGACTCGGTTTCCAGTCTCAGCTTCTCTATGGATAAAATATGTTCACGTTCTCTAGTCTTTTCTTCGTCTTGCAGTCTGGCTAATACCAGCTCTTTCACGTTCAGCTGCTTGTCTATCATTTTCATGTTCAGCTGCTTGTCTATCTTTTTCACGTTCCTCTTCTTGTCTATCATTTTCACGTTCAGCTTCCTGTCTGTCCTCATAGTCTCTAATACTAAGTTCAATGTATTCCGCTAGCTGGACCCCCTCATATCCAAGGTCCTATCGACCAAAAGAACCGTATTCCTTAACTAGTTGTCTTTCTTTCGTCATATTCGTCTACCTACTGCGACACAGCGGGACTACCTCCTCCACATTAGCGGAACCCCTAACCTTAACAAGGCTTGATTTATTTCTAAGGGATTAAGACTGAATCGCTCTCTCAAGAGGCATTCCAAGATTACGGTAGTTCTCCAAAAATCCAAATATTACACCAGCAACATGGACAATAGCATCAACCAATTACAAAAATTCATAACACATGAAAAGTTGTCAAGAAAAATTGCATGCACATAATATATGTATATATATAATATAGGCACACAAATTCGACTCACTCGGTACGCTATTCCTTAAAAATACAACTGCAATTGTAGCCCTCTGTTCTATATATTATTTGCTCAGATTTTTATTCGAATAAATGTTATTATAAATCAAAACGAGCCTTCCACTTTGCGGTAAAATATGTTTATGGCTTTGTGTCTATAGGGTGACCTCCAACGGTGAAATTTGCCAGGTATCGAAAAAGCCAGGAATAAAGTAATAATCTGAGCTAATATATAGAACAATTAAGACGAGCCCCGTTATAAGTAGACAAATTTAATAAAAATTCAAGCAATAAAAATGTTCACGAATAAAAGATATACAAATGACCGTTCGAAAGATACACTTCTTTCGGTACTTATTACTAATTACGTAATTTCAAAAATACAATGACAATTAAGGAAATTCAAAATACAATGACAATTATATACTAGCCGATGATGTTTAAGATAGAGTCTAAATCATCATACGAGTCCGAGTAATCGACTAACTCTGCATGGCATCAAAAACATAACCTTTTGACTGTCTCTTTCCCTCAGGCCCTCTCAGACTTTACTTCGGTTCCGATGTTTCAGTACGTCTTCCGTTCCACCTTTTCTAGTTCCACCAATTTATGATTCTTTTTTACTTCATTCCAACTTGTCCTCTCCCTTCGTACCAAACTTCTTTTCCACACTGTTTTTCCTTCCCACACTGTTTGGGTTGTACTCTTTTCAAACTATCTCTCCTCATTTTCTCCTGCTTTAGGTGTCTGTTGAAACCTCAGACAACGTATTTCCCTTAGATCACAATTAATTTCGAGAAATTTACTCTTTAAACTTCCTGGAGTCTTAGATCTTAGTCCCGTTTTCCCTCTCATAGAGGATGGTAGACTGAAGTTTCAAATTTTCTTCAGTATATTTAAACTCAAGATTTTCAGCTTAAAATACCCCCTCCACAGCTTGATCAATCAGATTTAAAATAATTCCCGCCTTTCCAGTATTAAACACTGCATTGTTTCAATCAACAAATATCTGCGACATTGTTGACTACCATAATCAGCTCAAAGCAGAACAAAGCTTTAACTCAACTAGTAATTTTAAACCAACTCGGCTCTTAAATAAAAACTATTAACTTTTGGCCACACCTGAACTAATCTGTACTTTATGGCTTGAACAAGGTGGCCATTTCCCCATAAATCTCGTTAATGGTAAATGTATACAGCTGAGTGTGTTCTACTATAATTAATTCTAACAAAGAAGATCGACCTAAAAAGTTGGTCCTTCAGTGACCTACGTATATTCTTCTTAAAGTGCAGCCCATGCAAAAGTGTTGCGGAATAACTTTGACCAGCTACCTCGAATCAGCAAACTGTGTTCCTGACAGATGTGAGATGAATTCAAAGTCGGCATCAGATTCTAGCTCTTTGAAATTTGAAGATGACAAAGAAAGCTTGCTGAATGAAGAACTGCTTTTGCCCTGAAACAAAACACAATTTCAAATTTCAGTGTGCTTTGAGCAGCTGCATACAGTGTGCCTCATTTAACAGTTGTCGAAACTAGGCTTTAGCCAAACCTCGTAGTTTGAACTTAGGAACATACTGCAGATGTGTGTAAATCACCGTAATATCAGAGGTTAACCAAAAACGTCAGTCAGGCCTCTGCTGGTATGAGCAACTGTAGCTATTTTGAGGCTGTTTATACCTCTAGCCATGTCCTGACCTTCGAGAACAATGAAAACAGTAGCGTCTAAATCACACCAGATCCTTCTAGGAAAGACAAAGGCCCCACTCAATGAACAATTGATGTATTAATGTGAAACAAAATATTTTTCAGGTGGTTGACTCCAAATTAAAGCCAGCCAGTTTGCTCAAATCGGGCCCATACACTGCATGAGCTGTGAAGAATATCTCAGGGTACAATTTAGTGTGTGTGTGTGTGTGTGTGTGCGTGTGTGTGTGTGTGTGTGTTTGTGATTGAGATTTTTAATGTAGCTTAAAAAAAATTTCAGTCATATCGCTACGATGTCTGCAGTGGTTCAGTTTATAGTGATGTCTATCACTATCACTATCACGTTCTGCAAGCCTAAGTTAACCGGATGTGTAAACGTGGAGCTAGTATCAATGTGTTTGATGTGTGAACAATCGACGCCGGCAGAGTCAAGCGATTATGTAAGTCGCCAGAAGACCCATTTTTTTTTAGTCCAACCTGGTACCTCGCACCCATGCCTTATATACCTTGGTCCGAGATCAAAGAGAAGCCCGCAGAATTAACAGAGTAGACAGATAACCATCACCGATCAGTTCATTGAGGCAGGTCAACCGTATCCAATTGGAATTCAGCTAGTTGGTGGGCCTAACTCTTAGATTCGGAGAACATTAGTGACCGCCCTCGAAAACAATATACCCGAGACTTTCCGAAAGCACTGTTGTAAGAAATATACTTAGGGAACGTCGCTCGTGAAATTGGCTGGAATCGAAGGACAAAGGATTGGGAACAAGGAACGGAAGCTTCAAAGGTAAATATTTGCTCGATTCTTGCAAACATGACAGCGACGTAACTGTAAGTATTGATATTACGTTTAACCCAATTACTTGAATTGTTTAGTATGTATAATTATTTTGTACTGTTTCATTTATGTGCTTGTTTGAGACATGAATTTGAGTTACGTAGGTTTATGTAGATTGCTAGTACAACAGCATTAATGTTATAAGTCGTTAATGGTTGCTTCGTGGTAACCAGCACTTTATTAATGCGCATGTAGAGTTTGCGCATATTTGTATTAGAGTTAGTTAATGATTGATGTATGCAAGATTATAAAATATATGTTTGATGAAGAAGATATTTCTTCTCCGTGATCATGAAACTCGAAACATTTTAAACAAAATCGTGTGCAACTTTTGAAAGAATATCCACCATTTGCATATTTGTCCTACTATCTGCCAAAACAATAACATAACATTATTGTGTCATAGTGAAACCAGACTCATCGATTTGTGTTTCAGTTATTATCGATTTTTCCTGCAAAGATCAAGAATAAGTCATCGGTTAGAGCACAGGTCTTTACGAATTGCAACGTTCATTATCATGATAACCAGGTAGTTTAAAAGGTCAATAAACAAAATAATAACATTTTCACAGTCATCATTTCTTATTCCTGAAACATGTCTGGTTTAGATGGTTATGTGATACTCTAATGGAGGGATACACCCTCTTATTAAGAGGCTTTATGACTATTTGTTCAAATCTCAAATTCTAATGGTCTATCTTGCACGACAAAAGGCCACATTGTTTCATTTATTTACGCCAAACGTGCTCTTCGGACGAGTAACGATCTCACTTTGCTCGAACGCCACTGTCACCTTTCTTGCAGAAGCCTGTGGGGGGAGGGGATTTAAACATAAAAACCCTCCTCCTTTTACTCGTCATCGTTAACTAGGGAATGATCTCCCACGGTGTAACTTGCCCAGTGTGGACGGATAGATGGAACGATTTAGATAGCTGAGCAAACTATTGAAAGAAATAAAAACAACTAGCCCCCCCCCCCGCCTTTCAATAAATGAAAATAAAAACAATTGTAATCAGTTAACATATAATCAATGAAAAATCTATTCCCATACAACCTAGTTACTAAATTACACATACTCAGTTAGCATAGCCAAAATGCACATTGCAATTGAGTGACTACCAGTGACAGAATTTAATTACAGTGTAAGGCTTTCATGTTTTATGAGTATTGACTTTGAGAACAATTTTAAATACTGTGACAGCATCACCTATCAATAGGCCTCTCACGACTTGTTTCCCACAGCTAACCACGTGCTTTGTCCTCTTCCGACCCTCGCTATTCTGACATCCCGTAGATGTAGATATCTCCTTTAACTCATTGGGTTCCTTCAGTATTATCCCTTCTCCTTCTCTCGTTCGGAGTGCGAAGTACAAAGTAAGAAATACGAGGCTGGCACCTTAAATATATAGTATGTCTCACGATTGACAAATACCACTAAACATCTACATATAAATATAAACTATATTTCTCGTGCTCAAATTAGGGGTTTACACTGCACCATTCTGACCTAACGTGACCTTAGTCACTAACACCTCACAGATTCTAAGTTTGCGGTAAAAAAATACTGTTACGCTGATACAGATGACCTTAGTTCAAGTTCATTCCAATCAGCGGTCAAGTCATGAATTTTCATGTGCTTTCTACAGATATTGTGGCCGTATATGTCAGCTTACATCATAATACGACTTATGTACATTTGGCTATTCAATGTAGTTTAATGCTCAATTATTTATGGCATTATATCCACTAAATCTAACTATCTTAAAGTTCTAACTATCTTAAAGTTTTTTTTTTCATGAGAAATTAAATATTGCGAACTCATATATAAATATACACTTGTCATCAACTCGCAAGAGCAAATATCATCCTACACAGATGTTCAATTCATATATCATAAGAAATCTGACACATTCATATATTAGGGTATCTTCATGAAAATTCAAACGCAATTCTACATATTGAATATTTAAATACATACGATCCGTCAATTCTTTAAATGGATTGATAATTGGAAAATCGGAGAATTAAATAGTATGAAACTTGCATATCAAGAGAGTACTACGAAATAAATCCGATCCATGCGTGAATCATAATATCATATTTGCTCAAACAAATGAAATAGCTTATCAAAAATTGGAAACTAAAATTGAGTACCGTACTGCCGTTTTTTTTTCTTTTTCTAAACACAGCATCCTGGCCTAGTTCGTTTCCTTTTCTAAGACAACTATCTGACCCCTTTCTTGGTAATTTATCGAAGATCACTAATCAATAGCGTCTACGTGGTCACCTTAATCTTCTCTCAAGAAAAATCTGACTAAAGAATCTTTCAAGAGATAGACCCTAAATTGTTTCGCCTTTAATTTCCCTAACCAATCGAAAATAACTTCATAAAATTCTCTCCAAATATTCATGTCTATCATCAGATTTCACTAGCCTAAAATATGCTGAAATTAGCTTCCTTTGGAAAATCAATTATTTGACGTGCGCCCCTTTTGAACTGTTACGGTCTGAGTTTCTATCGCAAGCATGTAACTGCACCGGTAAAATGACCCGGTTAAATGCTACCGAAGCTTAACGTAACCCTTTTATGTGTTCAGAGACGAAATAAAGAAATACTATGTAAACTTTCTCAAGACCTTTATGGCTTGACTATGTTAATTTCAAAGCACAATTTATTTAACCTTATGCTTCAATAAGCCTTCAAAATTCGAAACATCACAAATAATCTGAATGTTTAGTCAACATTCATGGAGAAAATTTTAGCCATGTATTATACATCAAAATATGTGAACACAATGAACTTGATTTTGGACAAGATCATATACAAATTACAATTATGCATAGCATTTGATTCTTAAGAAAAGACATAAAATAATACAAATTAAAAATTCACGCTGGAAAAAGATACATTAAGGTACATTATTCTCCATAAGAGTTTACAACTGTCGGCGTAGGGAAAGTAACAACAGGGACAGTGGTAATTATGCCATATTTGAGAGATTTATAATCATATTTACGAATTAATTTTAATTGATCTAAACTGGGGCAGAGTAAGTCCAACTTTAAAATACGACAGAAGCATCAGCTGAATTGTATTTTGGATGGTATGAGATTTTTTGCGGGTCAGTTTTACGCGCCAGAAGGTGACGTTTTGTTGAAACTGCTGAGCGCATCCATCGAATTACTGGTATAATCATGTTTCCCCAGCTGAAGCTTACGTATAAAAAATAAATGTCCAGAAACCAGAAGATGTAAAACAGCTCAATCAATATATTGTGCATATAGGACATGCCTGGTTTAAACAAATATGAAAATATTTGAACATTGTAACGAGGATGGTGATATAAACCTGGTTTACAAAACAAAAAGAGTTAATAAATGTACAGATAAATCGCATATCTTATATGAGAGAGAGAGAGAGAGAGAGAGAGAGAGAGAGAGAGAGAGAGAGAGAGAGAGAGAGAGAGAGAGAGAGAGAGAGAGAGAGAGAGAGTGTGTGTGTGTGTGGGTGTGCAGGTTTTAGACTACATTCTCGCAATAGTACATATATCTCAACCTACTTATCGTTTATATGCTCGACATTCTTCTAATACATGTACATTAATGCATAGTTTCTTTCATATAGCATTCCATTATTTCACACGATACACTGACAAAATGTCATTTGAATCTGGAGTCATTGTCAAGGTCAGTGTCGCGTAGACATGATAATGTAATTATTTATTATTTTAAGCACGTTTTGACAAGAAGGGAATAAATATTTGTTTCTAACTTATCAGTCACATTTGCTAATTGTAATATTTGTATGTATACAAGATTCGCAAACTGTCAAGTTCTAAACCAAGTGAGAAGCAGGTACGCGTGAACTCCAACATGCCTACGTGCTACTTGACCAAAAATCGATACAAACTACGGTTTATGGCTAAAAATTAAATAATAAACTATCTCAAACCATTCTCGATAGTGGACTTAATTGGTTTGATGTATTCTGTCGGAGGTGACTTGGTGAAAATTGTTATGTAACTGAAAAAAGTGTTAGCAAGTCCTTCAGTGGAGTCTAAATAAATTATTAATACAACCTTGTTTTTGAATAAGTCGAAGATCTGCATCGGCAAACAGTAGCGCACTAGCAGTAGGTGGAAAAAGGGCGGACGAGGTGGTTGTACTGGGCGCCAGAGGTCTTAGGGCAAAAACACCTTTGGGCCTTCATCCTCACCCTGGCACCATTTACCATTAGTACGCCAATGTCTGCATACGTATGTCAGCAAAGAAGCCAACTCAAGAAACTGTATAAACTGACTGCAATGAATATCTCCTAACGAAAAGTATTCAATAAGTTGCTTCGTAACGTGACTGAAAGTTCCAGTCATCGCCGAATAATGAGCATCCTTGGCTTAAGTATGAAAACTTATTTTTGTTCAGCTCAGTGTCCATCCATTTGTCTTCCTTAATAATATAGCTATTTCCGAAACCCTTACAAATCTATGTATTTGTTAATCTGTATGTATGTATGTATGTATGTATGTATGTATGTATGTATGTATGTATGTATGTATGTATGTATGTATGTATGTATGTATGTATGTATGTATATATATATATATATATATATATATATATATATATATATATACACATACATACATATATATATATATATATATATATATATATATATATATATATATATATATAGAGTGACAAATTGGCGGCGTGCAAAACACACCAACCTCTTACACTACGGTTCGTTGCTAGGGAATGACCTCCGCGGTGTACTTTACCCAGTGTGGATAGATAGAAAGAAGAATGCAGATCACTGAACAAGTATACTGAAGAAATAAACACTACGAGCCCCCTTTCAATGAACAAATATAAAATTTAATCAGTTTATCAACAGAATTTAAAATGAAAAGAAATCAATGACTTGGTTACAAAAAGAAGGAAAATGGTACTAACATGTACTCAAATAAAAAGACAATACAAATTTCTTTAAACGCTAAAATTACTTTCCACGTTAATATACTATCTTCATTGCCAATGAGATGTGACCTTTGAGTGCAACGATGAGAGACTTCATCACCTATTTTATGCGGACATCAAGACTTCCGTTCCTCCCTGCTCTGCCGATCTTTGTCTAGCTGTTTCGTCTTGGACTCTTGTCCGTCGAACTCTTGACTTAACAATCATCTCTGGACTTAGATTTCTGCGTAGAACTTGCTTTGGTCCTGTGATTGTTCAGGGATTTCTCATGTGAATCCAGGAAAGCAGTTTCCTTCAATAAATAAAATGTTTCGCAATAGACAATAGGTCACATTCCCAAGTATATCTATATTTTTACATTAATTCGGCTAAGAAACAAAAGGCATAAAATTCTGCCGCAGTAACTCATTGCTCCCTAGCTGTTAGGTTTACACCAACGGTCAATGCTTGTCCTGACCTTAATTCAGATCACGCTAGGGATGGTCAATTAAATTCAACTCAGCCGTATGAACCCGTATGTACCCCCCCTTGACTTCTTACTCTGTTAAGTTACATATGGCTTAGACCTCCAGATCTAACTTTTCTAAAATAGTTTACTCAACCAATTAAATATTACAAACTAGCATATAGATATACACTTACGTGATCAATTAAATATTACAAACTAGTATATGGATATACATGTAATGTTAGGTCATACTCATTTTAGACAGAGTTAATCCATAAAACTATGAAATATTACCCATCATTCCTTAAATCATTCATGAAAATTCCTAATCACTCCTATGTATTAAAGATTCAATTACATGCAATCTTGTCAACTAATCTAATGAAATTTTAATTACATTCAATCTTGCCAATTCTCCAAATGAATTGATAATTAGAAAATCGAAGAATAAAATGTCATGACTAGCATTTCACTAAAATCCTGCAAAATGAAATCATACATACATACATCATATCAAGAATACATTTGAAATAGATCAACAAATCAAATAACATATTAAAATCGGGAAACTAAGATTGCGTACCTTTTGCCGTTTCTTTATTCGTTTCCACGAATCTCACGTATAGGCCGTCTCCTAACTGAGACAACTATCTGGCCCCTTACTCTATAATGAAAACGTACTTTTTAAGAATTCAAAATGTAGTTTGCCTACTCGACGAGACAAAACTCGCTTTACTTGCCAAATCACGAAATAACGTCTTACACGATCCCGGAATCGTTTAACTTTCCTCGCGAAAGATTAAAGACTAAAGAATTTTCCTAAAGTAAAACCTTTAATTTCTTACAGAGTTACGCCCATAAATCCATATTAAACAATCGGAATAGACTGTTTCCTAAACCTGTTCCGTAGAATTTTTGGATTGACAAGACAACTAAACAACTAATCATGCCGTAATTAACATTACTTTGAACAATCATCTATAGCCAGATGCCGCCTTTACCCTGTCGATTTTGGAAAAGGGTCTTATGTCCTTCTCTTCTACCATAGCATCTGACTCGGTCATATTACGGCGGCTAGAACGAATTCCCTTTTGACGTTCAGAGATGAATGAAAAATAATCATCTATCTCTAGCCCTTTCTACTTTAATTAAGTTGACTTTGATACAATTCCTTTAACCAAAGCTTCTAAGAGTTTTCAAAATTCGACACATCATATATATATAATCACTTTATTTCTAAAATAAATGTAACGCGATTTCCTTCAATAGGACCAGCAACAAGAAGGAATTTAAGATGGCCGTTGTGGCAATCGTATTGGACAACAGATCAGTACCATTTTTTTTAGGACCAAACAGAATCATAAGGAATGAAAACCTCATGTTGATACGACCATCCATGCAGGACGAGTAGAAATAGCAGCTTTTCCCAAAGACAATTGTGTCGGCCATATTGGATACCCGAGAAAAAACATTATCATCTAGGACCAGCTATTGTCACTAGAATAAGTGATGAATGTGTAGGTATGTAAAGTGTTAAAATTAGGAGTAACGATAACAAACGGGCGCTATTTGGCGGACAAGAAACGAACGAATGACAAACTATTCTATAAGTTCTTCTGGTCTGTGGAAATAAAGAGAAATAGGTGTAAAGTGAAACAGCATAGTATACAATATTCCTGTTAGTAGGCACTAGTACTAACCACCAAGTATTAATGACCTGTACCTTTGATCTTGAACTGAACATAATGGGCATAAACCATTATTTGCTTACTAGTTTACCCGCGCGTTCTTATCGTTGGTCTCCAGAATTTGTAGGCGTCTGTATTATCCAAAGTGCCAGAATTCCAAAAAGATTAAAGAACTTACTCTTTATCGAAGACATTATCCAGAGTCGGCTTTTCTTTGTGAAACAAATGCCCTATCAAGTGACCTGTTGACCAAAAAATATAATCCTCTTCCATACCGTGAAGGCAAGCAGGCCCTCTTGAAATCTTTGGGAAGGTATTGGTCAAGTTTTTTTTTTTTTTTTCAATAACAATGACCTTGGTCTTTAAATATGTTGGACGTGCTTCTTCATTACTCTGGTGAAAACCATCAATACAGTTTGGTATAGGTTTGAGGTGTAGATTCAATCATTTTGCGCGGAAACCAGTTAGATTCCTTTCAGTTGCAGGGACCTGACATTTAATGTTTCTACCTTAATACTGATCAAGTTCTTCCTAACCCGGAGTGAAGGCAATCCCAAAAGCTTTGTCCAGTATGTGATACATCTAATAATGTTATTTTGCGTAAAACAAATTAATATTTTTCAGTAACTGCGACCTTGACACTTGACCTAATGACAATGATGGTTGCGCTCTACAATTTTGTATTTAGCATAGGGTTAGAATTTTTAAAAAAAAGAATTTGTTAGGGTTCCCTCACTAGTTTTACTGGCTATTAAAAAAAAACTTTGTATATATTAGGTATTGTTCAAAGAACCTTCAATTCCCTTTATTTTGATATATGATTGATGGGTGTAATATGGGTTAGAGTATACAGCTTGGCCTTACTCCAGATGTGCATCTTTCCAAGAAAAAAAAGTGCTAGCTCCGCTTGTTCATTTTCAATTCCCGAACTTCAGAGGTAAATTGTGAAAAAAAAAAAAAAAAAAAAAAGCCAATAACTTTTTTTGACATTATTGGTAAATCATTCTTTGCACTTTCAAAACCTGGAATGTCTGGCAAAATTCACTTTCACTCTTTTAATAGCTGCCAAGGATAGTGTACTTTAGACAAATTCAGGTTTATTTTTTGGAACACAAAAGAGCAGTCATTTTAGTTAGTGAAATAAGATCATTTACAATTTCCAAAAGTACAATGTCCAAAAGAAGAAATGTCAGTCACAAAAGTAGCATATAGGTATTCCAACATTCTCTCCACTGTGCATCTTTTTAAATGCAAAAACTTCACCTTACATACACCATTCTCTCAAAAAAAAAACACCTCAAAAACCCTAATAACTGGTGAGCGCCAAATTTTTCTGTAATAGCGGCCTTGACAATGAATTTGAATTTTATAAGATTTCTTCCCTACCCGATGTTAAAGCTGTCCACAAAGTTTGTGGCAATTGTAGATGGTGAAATACTCGAACTTTTGTGCAAAAAACAAAATTGCTAAGACAGACGAACAGTAAACATAAAATAGATATACTCTCCCTTATGGCAGAATTATTGAACAAGAAAAGGAGATTTAAAAAATAAGCATGAACTGAACATAAGTTTAAGACAAGTAAGTTCATTTCAAGCACACGAATGAAGTCAAAACCCTTATAGTTATGTTGAAATAACTTTAATTTTAATCATTAATTAAAAACAAAATGAAAATGTCAATAAATTTGCATAGTTAACACTCAATCGTACAACTCGAATCGACTAAACTGACCTGATTTCAATCCTAAGATGTAACACTAACGAATTTGTGCATGCAAAACTGTTTATACAGACAAACAACGAGAAATAAGGAATTCAAAAGAGGTATGATGTACTATGTTTTGCTTACAGATTGATCACTTTATCTAGTGATGTGCATACACCATACAAATAGGGATAATAACTAACCAATCACTTGATTTTCGAGGTGGGCTATGTGCATTTTCTTCGTTTAGAAAAAAGAATTTACCCCAATTAAATGTAAAAATTACGTTCTTTACTGATCTATAGTAAATGAAAGAATTGTACCCATTATATTAGTTGAAATATACATTAATTTCAGAGCTCCCACACAGAATTTTAAGGTGTAACAAAACAGTCTACCTCATTAATTGGTTGGTCATTAACAGTGTTCTTCTGAATTTCTGGAACATTGTTTCCTAAATATGAATTTGGTGATCTATGATATATGTGCCGGTATTAATCTATATACAAATATATTACATTCTGTAATTGACGCCAACATGAAGTTTTATCTGACATGTGAGTTCTGAATGAATATATATATATATATATATATATATATATATATATATATATATATATATATATATATATATATATTCAATAGGACAAAATGCAAAGTGCATCTAATAGTAGTTGTGACGAAGACAATTCCTATCTTGAAAGGATTTTAACCTGTGGAATGGATATTAACACATACAAAAATATAAGTTTATCACTCACCAAAAGAGATAAAAGAGAAACAAATTTACCAATAATGTTAAAATTCGTTGGTAAAATGTTTTATCAGCATTAATTATTACACCCAAACTTGCATGCAAATAATGGTATGTTGAAATAACAAATATTAATGATGACAAATGTTGGTTACTATTACAACAGCTCTTACAAATATTAAATGAATGCACAAACAAATGGAAGAAAATGGAAGTGTAAAGAATGCACTGAAACATAGTTCCAAACTTTTCATTAAGGTATGTGTGTCCCTTATTAGGCATTACTTGATACAAATATCCCATCAAAAAATCTTTGAAAAAAAAAAGACCTTATATGAAGACTTTATGTTGGAATGTACTTACAAAAGAAAATGAAATTTATAAACACAATTAAATCAGAAATTTAGTTACTGGTACGAGTTTACAAAAGTATAATTTATCTGGTTTCCAACAAATGTCTCGTCCTCTGAATCTTGTATCAGAAAAGATCACGTCCTTTATTTTCCCCTTTGTGTTGCTGATGGATGATACCATTATATTATTTAAAGTTGATGGATGATAGCATTATATTATTTAAAGTTAAGCACAAAATACGAATTGTACTTAATAAATAGAAACTGAATAGAGGCAATGAGCAAGAATCAGAACTATATAGTACAAAAGACCTTATCTAAGATATACTAAAGAACTGTAAGTCAAATACTTTATACAATCTAACAGTGAATTATATTTCTTTATGTGGTGATTACAAACAAGACTTGCCATAAAGAATTTTGAAGTTGACACTTCCCATATAAAATAGGACTCACTATACTTTGCCAAATTCATGAGACACAACACTGGGTGAAATGAAGGACACAACAAAGGACTAAATTAATGAGACATAACACTTGGCCAAGTAATGACACACAACATTTGGCCATATTAAAGGCACACAACATTTAAACAGAATATGGCAGATCAATTACAATGTTTCTGGACAAATTCAATACTACATAATTAAGACAACATGGCCCAAATCTGGGTAATTTTGAAATTTTTTAGACCTATAAGTGTGGTAAAGAAAAGATATCTTGTGTGCTTCAGATGACCCTAAACTGTTGTCAGATATAACAAATATAATTATGTGACAATTTGTTTCATTATTCAACAAAAAAGGAAAATATGAGTATTGTTGACAAGATAAAAACTTCACTCATGGGACACAAATTAATGTCAATTAATATCACAATCGGCATTTTTAATTCAACATGGTAAATTTACTTGCATAACATAATCTAAAAAGTGCAGCTGTGCCACAGAATGCCAAAAAAAAACCCAAAGCATGTATCATAGAACACCAAAAATGAAGCAAAGCATGTACCATAGAATGCCAAACATGAACCAAGCCATCACCTTATGGGCTGTCAATCTTCTTATGTGCTGTCCTTCAAATGTTAGATCAGCAATACAGCTGTATAATAAGGGAAAATATCATTTTCTTAATTCACTGAAATACAATGTACGATTTAACTCCAGTTTGGCAACAAAGAAAAGTGAACAAAACAATTTGATTGAAATATTATTATTATATAAAAATAATGTCAAAATATTCCAAGGAATAAGCCATAAGCCATACCAAGTTATTTGTGTTGACTAAGCAATGACAGATGAAGGAAGAAACTTGTGCCAAAAAGATATCAATAAACATCTGTCCACTGCCACATATTCAACAAAACTGATAAAACTTAGAAAAATGCCCTTCCATATTTGTAAAATATCAAACCTTTTGGGGTAGGCTTGCTGTCACACAATTATACACTACCTACAAGGAAAAAATACCCCCCCCAACCTCATGATCTGCTGGAATGCTATGTACCATACATAGATAACTTGGAATATTGAACTACAACATAACACTCCACTGTTAACTTCAATTTTCAATCTCACAATCTTAATTAGATTAATCCATTATTGAAAACAGTATGGTAATACAACCCAAAGGATGGCAGTGAAACAACTTACATGATGTGATAAAACATTATCTGTTACAAGTAAATGTGCTGGGTACATAGATAATAACAAATCAACTGAGGAACCCAAATATTCTATGGCTAACCCCTGCCAAATGTTTAACATAAAAATTGTGTAACAAATTAATTCACAGCACCAAAATATGAAACAAGTGTTACAAAGTGGCATTAACATCTCTCTCTCTCTCTCCATAATTAAGAAAAGTCTTGACTACAATAAAAAAAACCATGAACCATTCTTACAGCAACATAACCCAAGGATTACGGTGGCAAAACTTATGTGATAAAATATAAACATTGACAGGGGACAACAATTCCCTAGCCCATCAAGTCGTAAAAAGCAAATGTCGTTCAGCTAGTGAAATTTCATGCACAACACCCAATTTGTAAACTCTGTAAAAAAAAGTCTAAATTTGTAATGCTGACATTATTACTATGCATTTTCCTGTTAGGCCTAGTAGATTAGGGTTGCTGCCCCTGATCACTGCTATAAAGATGCTCCATAAGAAGCTAAATCAGTGTGGAGGCACAACTGTGTCATAAAAAAAACAATTGTTTTAAAAGTTAAAACAAAGCAATTGTTTGGTGTCAAAACCATCTGCAATACTCCTGAGCAGCAAAATTTTCAAATTGCTGCTGTGGCTAATATTGGGTGTAAGATCATCACTATTTTGAAATAGGACAAAACGAACACTGTTAGAACCCCATACATATATGACCATTAATTTTAGAGAAATAATTAAAATATATTAAAAATGTTCATTGTTGCAATAATAGATGTCTGCTGGGCGCTATTTTTAAGTAGATATCCAAAGAAAACTCTTGGTGAAAACAATGTTCACATGGACACCATGGTGGCCATAATTGATGCCAGACTGCACCAGTTTCATTTACAACCAACTAGACACCATTAAAAAAAATCTTCTGGTGAAAAACACTATGTAGATATGGCTTTCCATATAGGATGTAATTACAAGACTTTCAAGATGGCTTCCATGGTAGCAATTTTGGATATCCAAGTGGAACCTCTCTGACTTTTAGGCTGAGCAAGACATAAGAAGTCTTGTAATGAAAATCCCACACTGACATGGCTTTCTGCTCAGGAGGAATTGTAATATTTTTTTAGACAGCTGCTGTGAGCAGCACCATCATAAGATAGACGTTGGGTTGAAAGTGCATGTAAAGTTTAATGGCATTCCTTTGAGTATTTTAGGAAGAGGAGCAATAGCATAACACATGCTAACAGATCATAATATTATGGGCATCAAACAGGCCGTCCCATAAGCTCTAACGGTCTATGACAAGTCAAGCTAAAATCATAAAAACTTTGTGTAGTAGCCAGAGAACTAAGATTTAAGATTTAATTATTCTAACAAATCCATTTACCCAAGATCTATGCACACACACATATACCTATATCTATATATATATATATATATATATATATATATATATATATATATATATATATATATATATATATATATGCACTCACACATATACACACACACAGAAGTCGAGTCCAACTTCATACTGCACTGACCCAGACTGGCTGTCATAAGGTAACATGGGTTGGTAGAACTGAATCAATGCAATTTATGAGCATGTACATGGTTACTGGAGTTGGGCTTGGCTTATAAATGAGCATATATGGTACACCTCATATTGTCTATTTCAAATATAACTTTTTTCAATCATAAATGCAAAATTTATTGTAAAAAGTGAAAATTTAATGCCCAAATTCATGCCAAGTAAATAGATCAGTGAGCGCATAGGAAGACAAGACATTTATAAAGCACAAATGTCAATGCTGATCAGTTAAAGAAATAATTTTAATTATTTATGAAAACATTTCAAGAAACTATCCTTCCATCAATTTACCTGACCAGGACATTTGATTTCTACCTCCAAAAAAAGTAGATGACATTACTCAGATTAGGGTAGCTAGGTGTTAGGTATGCCTACCACCTTTACCAGATTAAATCCTATACACTGAGGATTGTATGTGCTAGTTGGATTCAAACTATTATGTCACACCTTTGTTCTTATGAAAAGGAAAGTCACCTTAAATTATTGTCCACCTCCAATGTATAGTTATAAATGTATATGGAAAGATTCTGTGAGGCAATATATAAAAAGAAAACTACATGTGCTAACATGGTTACAAATGCTATTCTACTCTACTGGACTAACAGACCTTATTCAAAAATGACCTATTTATCTTTTTTTAAAAAAAGGTCAGACTATATACACTTTGTTCATGAGCTCTCCAAACGACTAGAATCAAAGAATATTTACATGTCTTGGTCTGCTTACTGGTTTAAATAAGTCCAATAAAAATCAATATGACAAATTTACTTCTCCAGTTTACAAAATATATGGTTTCATGCCTTCACTCTTAATAGTGGAACATCCTACCCACCACACCCAATTCCACACTATGTACAGTTCATGCTGCTGCTGGCAACATCCAACCAAATGACAAGTTTTACTATTGAATGGATTGCAATATGCTCAGAAATCAGAATCCACTAGTAAAGTGACTGAACATATTAAAGAAAACCTAAAGAGTTACATGCTTTTGTAAAGTTACTCAGCTTTACAGGTGAAATTTGTCAAGCCATAATCAAAACCTTGCATATATATATATATATATATATATATATATATATATATATATATATATATATATATATATATATATATATACACTTTCCTTATGTAATTTACTAGCTACTTTTATTTTACACCTGGCTACTTAAAAAATACTATCCCCATTGGAGGAGGCCACTTACAACGGCCCCACATGTACTTCAGCTTCACATTCTCCAACTAAAAACCTAATGGAAGACATGTATGTATGTATGTGTGTGTGTGTGTGTGTGTGTGTGTGTGTGTGTTCAATTGATTTCGTTATCATCATGTTCTGATACATAAGAAAGATACTGTAAAACTTTTTATGAATCAAAAGCCAGTCTTGTATTTTATTTCTTAGAGTGAAATAATTGCCATATTCAGTATATCATACCACAACACATCTGCATGTGTCACCAAACTACACTCTGTAACAACATACAAGCTGCAACACAATTTAAGCAAGAGAACCCTTTCAATGCAGCAGAAACACCATACACCAGCAGGAGTTGATCATGAATAGTACACTCAACTGCACTCTGCAACACCATGCACCATTATTAAGCTGAGTATGGGCAATACACTTCAATTCACTGGATGCTATTTACCTGTTACCCATGCATAATTAATGCATTTCATAAATGATTCTGTTGTTACAATTAATTGATGTCATTCCCAAACTGAGATTAACTTGTATCTATCATATCTCAGGCTTATTTCACTTTTGATTGGTTCAGATGGCAAGTTGTACAAAAAAAAAAAATACCATCATCAAGAAAAGGACATAAAAGAACACCTCTTAATCTAAAAAAATTGTCTTGAAGTATCGAAAATATAACTACTGATACCATAAAGTGTATCTACAACACTTCTAAATATCAGTACAGTTTTAAAATTCAATAAGAAAATAAGCTGATGTTGGGTTTATAATTACAATTTTCTTCTTCTATCAAAACAACAGCTACAATCTACTATTATTTCCATAATTCAAAATGCATATGGAATGGTCTGCTTTAAGGAATGTCTACAAAAAAAATCTTGAAACACTCTGGCACCTTTCCCTAACAAAAACGGTGCCTAAAGGCATAAAAAGAATAAACATGGAATCAGTCTTATTCCATACAGCATGTGTATCCTCAAGCATAGGTATCCCTGTGGTCTGATTCGTTACTTAGCGCCTTTCTTATCATAGGCTTATCTCGGTAGATTTCCCACATTTGGCTCACAAGATCTGTTAGAAGAATGTCGCTTGAATTTTTACCGACCAACCGAAGGACAAATATTCCATCGTCACGAAGATGCGTATCTGCAAACTTCTGGCAGAGTTTCCTGTCAGCGTCTCCATGCAGTTTCTCACTGATTTTTAGGTATTTCCTGATGTACCGTGACCTGTTCATTCGGAAGAAAGTACGCCAAATCCAGAAGATAAAGTTTCCACATGTGCTGGTGGCAACAATGATGTACCAAAACCACAAAAATAAAAAGATTTTTTCGTTAAAAAGATTGATTGGTAAAACGCATTGAACTGTCCATGGCTGAATGTTCTGCAACTGTCGAATTTCGAAATCACACAATGTCACACGTGGGAACCTTAATGACTCCTTCATCTCGTATTCTCTCGCGAGACTGTCAATGGCTTCGAAACCCCACATACTGTAGAATCCACCCATGAAAGCATTGAGGATGAAGAACTGAGATATTACATTTGCAACGTACAGTACCTTCGTTAGCAAATACAAGCCCGTGAGGAATGTACCTTCCCTCTTATTACAAAGGAAACATAATCTGGAAGCCTTTTGTCTCATTCGGACCAGAATGTTCCAATGATACTCTCTATTGTGTTCCAGCCATCTATCCAGATACATCGCTATATGCTTAACAGTAGTATCTCGTTTATCGGGATCTCCGATTTGCGTTGAACCAGTCATATCCACAATTTTGTTTAGGTTGATCCCCGAGTATCCGCTTAACATCCTCCAAAACATATTGGGGACTTTAAAAAGAAAAGCCATAAATAGGAGAATGATTGGTACCCATTGGTAATAAGTTATTTCACGGCGTTCCCTCTCTTTTTCATCTAGAGGTATGCTTTCATGCATCGGCGTGTAGTACGTATTCTTTATCCAACAATACGACTTAGTATATGCAACGTAAGTCCCAGTGAAAGTGGCAGGGCACCAACACTGGATGGGTTCCCCAATGTACTGGCCCCCTCCTGTGAAGAGGGCAAAGATGATGACTAGTACCACTGTGTATACATGGTTCAAACGATCACACCAGTCGTCGTCGTCATTTCCTCGAAGCTTGGCCCACGTCGCCCATCCACCGATTATTGCGGCAACTCTGAAAGAGATGAAAAGCAATGTATGGTATTTTCTTAACAGTCGGACAATTCTTTTTTTTTCTCCCTCAGTTACTTGAAAATGCAAGTGGATGATGAGCAAAAACAGAAAACGATGGATGTTCAACAAAGTATTAATAGAAAACACTTTTTTATTTCATTCAACATAAAACTTCAATTACGCATGAATTAAACTGATCCGATTGTTCACTAAACCCATTTCATCGTATGCCACCTTATATAGCTTACATTTCGAAATTGTCATTTTCGTTTCTGGGGCTCACGAAACATTATCACGTAAAATTATCTTGTCGAAATCTTGTTATTTCCCACAGAAGAAACTAGAGTACCGTGAACAGTACACTAGAGCAATATTGAATAGTCCTCTATGCAGATTACTAATATTTTTCTGCATAGTACCCTTTTGATTTTCAATAGTAGTGACCTTGCCCTTTACCCTTTGACCATTAAAAAATCTGGGCTAAGTCTGCTTATTTGCGGATAAAATTTTTCTTGTTTTAGTCAGTGACCTGAACCTTTTAACCTTCCGATACCAAAATCAATAACTTTTTTTCCTTACCTCAAGTGAGTTAGACAGTTAAAAAAATTATACAAGTAATGTTATTGTGTGGAAGCCATTTTAATAACCTTTTCAACCAGTACCCCATATCTTTCGACTCCATAATCAACACACTAACCCCTCAAACCATGTACAAAACCATCCGTAACTGCTAAAGGTGGAGTAATGGGATTAATGTGTGAAAACTATTTTTCTTCATTCAGTCTTAGTAACCTTGATATCTGACCTCTTCAGCCCAAAATGTACATGAATCGTCCTTACTTCAAGTAAAAGCCAGTCAAACTCTGGTAACTGTAGAATGGTGGTTAACTCGTGTTACTGTGCAGAAACGATATTTCTTATATTAGTCACACTGACCATTGACATTTGACCTTTTCAACCTGAAATCGAAACAGCTCAAAAACAGCTTTCCAACTTTCATTCCAAGCGAACTCAAGATTCTGTGAACGAAATCAGAACGTTTATCTGTAACCCAAAATGCACATGAATCTTCCTTACTTCAAGTAAAAGCCAGTCAAACTCTGGTAACTGTAGAATGGTGGTTAACTCGAGTTATTGTGCAGAAACGATATTTCTTATATTAGTCACACTGACAATTGACATTTGAACTTTTCGAAATGGCTCAAAAACAGCTTTCCAACTTTCAATCCAAGCGAACTCAAGATTCTCTGAAAAAAAATTTGAACGTTTATCTGTAACCACAAAAATAAGCAATCCACAAATGTTGGTAACTGTAGCTTCTGTAAAGCTAAATATTTGAGAAGAAGCGTTAAATGTTCTAGGCGACATTCTAGTGTCTGAATATAATAATTTATGATGCGCCTTTATTTTGAATAATTTACATTAGTTTCTTTAATCTATTAAAAAAAAATTAACGGTTTTACCATTTTATCCGTAACACATGTGGAACACGTGCTTGATTTATTTCGATAGGTTCATCTTTATAAAGATTTTAGCAGTTGTTTACCTGTACAAGTTTGCAGTCCAACTTTGAAAGGCCACATTTGTGCCAAACTCGTCATGGCGCGACATGAAACCTGATACATTTTATCACTGCATGTTTAGTACATACATACATACATACATACATACATACATACATACATACATACATACATACATACATACATACATACATACATACATACATACATACATACATACATACATACATACATACATACATACATACATACATACATACATACATACATACATAACGATGTGACGCAGTAGACGCGTTATCGCAGTAATAAATATATACATGTAGACGCGCCTAGAGCCCTGAAAATTGTATAACCACAGGATTAGACACCGAAATAAATGAAACATTTCAAGGAGCCTACAGGAAGTACGGTCGATTAATTTCTTGTTCGGAGCTATTAAAGTTAACATAAAAAAGAAGAAAAGGCTATTTCCAACAGTAGTATTGCGCCTTGTCAGTACCCTAGCTTGAAATATTTCATATAACGACGGTCATATATGGGGGGGGGGTAATAATCCAGACATAGATTCAACAAGCGAGGGTGGGCACGATGCAGAAAGTTTAAAATTAATGACCCCAACCCCAAGTTCTTTGTGACCCAGTAACAGACACATAATTTTATCTTTACACTCAATTTATTTCAATGCATGCGCCTGCGAGGAATGCAAATTTTTCTAGTTTAGTTTTCCAGGTGGAGGAGGCACAAACTGGAAAATAAACAATAATTCTCAGTAAATCAACGCAACGATGACGTAACGATCTATTACAAAATGTGATGTGAACAAAATCTTATACCTAGGATTCATGTGTACGTTCCACAGCCTTTACCATTCCAACCCCCTTATATTTTTCGCCATAATCAAGGAAGCCAGATGTGCCGGAAAAGATCTTTTAATTCTTTAAGCAAAATTGTGCGTGAAGTTATTTTTATAGCTTTCGTTAACGATTATGACTAACACTGGTTGTGTTGGTTGGTTGGCAACGGCACCTTTCGCACTTTATTTTAGACATAGCATGCCAAGGACATGGAAGCTAAGCGTCCAGGCCAAGGACAATCCAGGAGTAATGTTGTGGGTATTGAACCAGCGACCCTTGGTCTGGAAGCTAAGCGTCCAGACCAAGGACAATCCAGGAGTAATGTTGTGGGTATTGAACCAGCGACCCTTGGTCTGGAAGCTAAGCGTTCAGACCAAGGAAAATCCACGAGTAATGTTGTGGGTATTGAACCAGCGACCCTTGGTCTGGAAGCTAAGCGTTCAGACCAAGGAAAATCCAGGAGTAATTTTGTGGGTATTGAACCAGCGACCCTTGGTCTGGAAGCTAAGCGTTCAGACCAAGGACAATCCAGGAGTATTGTTGTGGGTATTGAACCAGCTACCCTTGGATTACGACTTTGACGCTTTACCAACTGAGTTACCGTTACATTAAAAAAGGAACTCCTAGAATATAGTCAAGCTAGCTTGACACATAACAGTCTATAAAGTCTGAACACGCGTACAGAAAATACAAAAAATTCAAGATACGTTAAAGTTGATCATAGTGACTATTTTTGTTTCGAAGTACACTTTGCTCATAATGCTTGCATCTTAAATTTTATTACTGCACAGTAATTAAAATTAAAATTGGTATAACAGTAAAATCCGACAGATGGGATATCTCCGTACAGAGGGTTGTTCTGATGGAAAATATTTATGGACACCATTTTTATTATTTTCGTCATACTTTATTCCATATTAAATGCATCTTGACCATAAAAGTCTTCGTGTTGTGAAATATTTAGCGTCCTTTTTAATAGATTGTACACGACTATTACACAATTACATCGACGACTAAAGGTGCAATGATATTTCGTATATACTTACGTATATATCGAATCGAAGGGATACCCCCACAACGAACCCGATCTGCTTTCGCATAGTGCGAAGGCAGATGAGGGTCAGTGTTCTTTCTGCTACTGCATATTACAAATAAAGACACAGAGGGTCCGGAGCTGATGTTTGCAGCGGAATCAAACTTTGATAAGAGTAAAGCCTACTACCATCCACTACTTTAAGTGAGATGTGTGTGTGTGTGTGTGTGTGTGTGTGTGTGTGTGTGTGTGTGTGTGTGTGTGTGTGTGTGTGTGTGTGTGTTTGGCGAAGCATAAGAATACTAATCATACATAATTCAGTCAGATTGATGATCTATATAAATATGGCATCCTTAAGGCAATGTTGACTTTTGTCTACCGGTAGGGGGGGGGAATGAGAGCCGTTTAATCAGGAAGAAAGATATAAATAGTACCTGTCCTTCCGCTTTCTATATTATGAATAATGTTAAAAATATTAATTTTGTCGAGTATGTGTCAGTCAATAAGATCAGACACCGAATCGAAGACGGGTTCTTTGCACAGGGGATAATTATTTGGGTGAGAGGCACCGTTTGTTTGTGTGGAAATATTAGGCTCCATAGAACAATGAATGACTTAAAGAGATATCTTCTTCGTCAGGGCACTGAAGGAAATAAATTTATTCCAAAAAGAAGTTAGATATAAAATGATTGAATCTCTTTTTTTAAACAAGCAAGCTGAAAATTCAGATTTCACAGCGATTCACTTTTCGCGAAAGTATCTTGAAAGGTAAATATGGATCAGTTATTAATTCTAGGCAAACACTATATTAGAAGAGAGATTCCAACACGATGCCGCCTGCGTGTATTCGAGTCTCGGGTTCGGTCAGTGTGGGTATGTGAGAAAACCTGCCAGTAACTTCTTGTAGGTCGGTGGTTCTTTCCGGGGCTTTCCCTGGTTCTTCCTCCACCATTTATACTGGCCACCATGTATAACCTATCTTGTGCTGAAAAATTGCGTTAAACCGTATTACAGAAACAACAACAACAACAGCATCCAACACGATGTACATTGTCAAACATACGCTGACGAATTTAGTAGAAGTACGGTCTATGGGAATATGCGTGAGTGATTTGGATTTTTAACGTAGCTTTAAAACAAAATTAGTCGTATAGCTAATATGTAAGCAGTGCAGTAGTTAATAGTGATGTTTATCTAGCATCAATGCCGTATACAAGTAGCACCCAGTCAAGCACCACATGCCATATTATCCTGACATCAACCAAACTAGTACTGACACTACACTAACTGCTCCTAATGCTGAGCGCCAAGCGAGGCAACTCCTAGTTTCATTTTTTTTTTAAAAGTCTTTGGTAATATTCCACTGAGGTAAAATCCGCGACCGCCCAAAGGCTGACGCTGTAACCACTCGATGGGAATAATTAAATAGTTGTGTTTGATCTAAAACGGGGTTTCGTCATCCGCACCGGCCCTTTCGCTGCTACCATCGGAATAATGAACCTAAAAACTATATAGTATATTATTAACGCAAAATCATATTAGCCTGCCAAAAAATAAGTCTAAACCCAATTAAAGACAACGAGCAAGTCGGCTTCTAGGCTGGAAAATTAATATATTTAAACGCAGGCAATGACAATCTGCATGACAAGTATTAACCAAATCGAAAGATCATCTGCCTCTTCAATCAAGTGGAAAAAGAAATATCAGATGTGATTTATTTGTCGCCATTAAGAAAAATCAGCGAAACAGCTTCTAGCCTAAACAATTAAAATCAGATCACTGTCGTGCGTGAAGATCTGACAGCAACCGCTTAAGGGTATTTTTTTGGTGACTCATGTTATTACCATCAAGCAAAGTTTATCAGCCAATCAGATCAAGTCTTATATATTCGGGTGTGGGAGACTAGGCGGTATGACTGAAGAGCGTCAATATGATGTGCCGAAGAATATCACTTTCAAATTTCTTTGGCTAATAAGTCACCAAAACATGACCACTAAGCGGTCGCTGACAGATTTTCACTTAGGACACGGGATAACTAATTTTAATCACATTATTTATAACAGACCCTAGGCATTGTCAATGTCTCCTTTGAGTAGGCAAGCATCGGTCTGGAGTATTTGTTTTTCTAAGTAAACTCGTAATGGCACATAGTCTAATTCACCTCCTACAATAAAGCATATATGCAGTAAACACACTGATTAACAAAAATCTGTAACATTCAAAGTTCAGTAGGAGTACAAAGAATTCTATCAAATAAATAATTTATTCAATTCCTAAAGCTAAACTGGGATATTCTTTTTCTAAAATCTCATTTTCGTTGTCAACCAATCATGGCCAGTCAGATCCATTATTCTTTATTTTATGTTCACGTTTCTAAACTAGTTCGCGTTCTTATCATCAGCACCATTTGTTATTTAATTAAATGAGGTAATAAGTAAATGGAAGAACGGGAACAAGTCGAGAAATACGTGAAAATAAAAAAAAAATATTAAAAAATATCAGTGAAAAGAATCTTCTGAGAACTTATTCTATTTGTAACTTAAAAAGAAAAAAGATGATCTGCTGATGAAATTTCACTATTTGTACAATAATGACTTTGGCACCATCATGGCCGAAGGCTTTTAATTATTAGGGAATCCAACTGATCGCTATATCCATTGTTGCTAGACATATATACGTACCTGTTTTGTCAAAGTTGTATCCGTCACAAATACTGGATGGTATGCACAAATAGAAAAGAAGTGTGTATGTAAAAGGAACATGACAAATTAGTTGCATATATGTTGTTAAGCAAGCACTTGTATACTATGGAAAAGTGTGGAGCCAGAGTATTTCGGTTGGTAGAACGTCATTCTCTTATACCAAAGGTCACGAGTTCGATACAAGCCCAGGCCTGGCGGAGTTAACTGCAATGGTGTATCATTGAGACAAGTACGTAACTCCATTATGTCGGCATTATATTCGTAAATATTGAATGTCGTGTATGCCTACTGCAAACACATTCTTGATCTATTCAATACTAATGAAGACACTTTAAGTGCATCCCACCCTCATGCCTTGATAAATTCTAATTAATATCGATATAACTTATAAGTCTTTGTTGACCTTTTTATTTTTAACAAATTAAACTAGATTGTCTACACGTTTCATTAGAACAGTTTTATTGTTATAGTTACTATATTGGCGTGGTATAACTTATAAGTCTTTGTTGACCTTTTTATTTTTAACAAATTAAACTAGATTGTCTACACGTTTCATTAGAACAGTTTTATTGTTATAGTTACTATATTGGCGTGGTTCAGAGGACGTGGGTATGTGGAAAAAGCTTGTCAGTAGCTTTCCGTTGGCTGGTGGTTCTAACGGGAGTCTTCCCGGCTTTTTCTGTCACAAATTATATTGGCCGCCATGAATAGCTAGACAGTCATGTGCTGAAAAATGGCGTTAAAACACCAGAACAACTCACTTAACAAAGTATCTTGATATCTGGCAATTCAAATATTAAAAATATAAACAAATTACACTGCGATTTATGTATACAAAAAAGTTGGGTGAAAGCAGAATTAGGCATAAAAAAAACAAACTCGCTATTCCTGTTAATTTTTTTTAAAACCCAAAACATTAAGGAAGCAACCAAACAAAATTACTAGGAAAACATGAAGAAAACAGCATTAAAGCACAAGCAACACCATAAAATGACAGCTACATATAAATACAGCAAAAAAGATTGTCAAGTACATACATGCATACAAATGTTAAACATGTATCACCGTGTTTACGCTCACTACACGCACATTTTTTCAGAAAAATATACGGCGAACTTAAATGAAACATGTGCAACATATTTCTTAATTTTCAAAAAAAAGCGAAATTTCGATGACCTATTTGGACAGCGGTCAAAGTACTTTATACAATTAACAATGAAACATAATATTTCTGAACTTTAAGTCATCTGCCGCTTTCAAATCATTATAATTACTCATTTCACGGTTTGATGTTTCAAATCTAGTTCTTTCTGCTACCGACATTTGTTCAATGTCCAAAAATTGTTTCTTCCGTAAATTACCTCTGGTCGACGGTAGTACGAGACAGTTAAAGTCAACCTCTGGTGGATAGCACGGTACGAGACCATGGAATCTGACTCGGTGAAATAATTGTCTGCTCTGCTGAAATCTTAAGCTTTTAAATACCGGGAACAACTCTAATCGTTTTTACCTCGGACCGGCTTGCCGGTCTGACTTCAACAATGATAGATGAACACCAGCAGTGGTTAAAGAAGAAGCGAGAAGCGACCATGTGACCAAACTCGAAGGCCAGTCTCTTTGAACAGATAATGAGCCAGTAACCTAGCAAACTAAGGGTCAGCAGACTGTGACCTTCTGTTTAAATTTCAAGGCCATTTTCAGTATAGTCTAGGAAGGAGCCCGCCCAACCCGCTAAGTAATTCGTACGTGTAGTCGGTCTCCTTGTGAAGGGTAAATGCTCGTCTTCCATTGTCCGTATAAACTATATCTTAAAAGGAACATCAATGCGATGAATATTTAAGATCATGCGACACGGATTGTGGTATTCTAGTGTGTTCACAAATGTGCTTCTTGACAATGATTGTCATTGTTTTCAATTCTGCAACATCAGAAGGCATATCATAAATTTGAACAAGTTGTTTTCACCTGTTTGACAATCATATTCGTGAATTGCACTGAACCTAACTAGTACCGTATATGTTTCAAATGAGGCAACTCAAACGGTAGAAAAGAACCATCATCTGCTGTCTCACGATGCGCCTTCCCCACCCCATGTCAGGATACACGTTGCTTGTTCTACTGATTATATCTAACTACATTGACTTAGATATGTGGGTGAATAAAGCGCCGAAAGATCTGAGTCGTTACCTTTTTTCAAATGGCCCCGACTTTCAGGTGAGAATATAATGTATACCCTCTACTACATTACATAAATTTAAAAATGCACTGACTAGAACTGGAAGATAACAGTTGATGCAAACTTTGATCAAACGCTTGTAATACTATCTGACACTAATTATACCACAATAGTACAAAAATTGTGCCGGGAGTTTGCGATTGAAGAGCAATCTTCCATGAGGTGGTGTCCTTACTGCATCTCCGACGAAGGTCTTTTTAGTATATCAGAATGCCGAAATGCCAACTCGTGCATTATTTGAAATTGCAACGCTTGAAAAGATAATATTTACATCATATTTCTCACTAACAAAAGGATATTCTCCCTTCCAGTTCTATTCCCTTTCAGCAGAGTACTGAGACAGTTCTAATCTCACAAGTCTCATATCTTTTATTTTTAGCCAAAGGAACAAAGAAGGGAAACGAAGCTGACAAAGACATTTAATAAAATGTATAGGCCAATCCACCTGGTGGGGAAATTAATAGGCGTGGCTATTTTTGCTACCACAAATGGAAATAAATCTGATGCAGTAAGCCCCCCTCCCCGTTTCCTATCGGCTGGCTGACCGTCGCAGTTTCTCACCACCGATCCTATGACTTGTTTCCCGACCGACCGACAGATAGATAGATAAAATAAAAACGACCTGTCAACCCAGATTTTAAAGCCAGTGCAATATTTATTGGGATAGGGGGAATTGGCGCATATTTAAAGGACAATTTAAAACAAATTGCCTGTGTGTGTGTGTGTGTGTGTGTGTGAGAGAGAGAGAGAGAGAGAGAGAGAGAGAGAGAGAGAGAGAGAGAGAGAGAGAGAGAGAGAGAGAGAGAGAGAGAGAGAGAGTGTTTGGCATTTCATAGTGTACACAGAGGTATTAAAGTGCAGGACAAGTACGAAGTGTCGAGTGATAACAACGGTAGTTTAAATGCTAAAGACTGCTGCTGTTGATTAACCCGTGACAAGTTACACTGCCTAGAAGGGGGCAATGTTCCAGTTTCGGGCAATGATATTACGTTATCACGATTATATCCTATACAGAGTAGCACGTAGAGAAATAAATCACATTTTTTTTAATACGATGCGATCTATGTACAAGTGTATCAAGCGATCTGTATGTAAATTGCATCCGTGTTTCATATTTGTTCGATCTTAATGCAACATATTTCTCCTAGGAATCCTTAAATTCAACCAACCGATCAATCCATTCATAATCCTTAATATCACATTAACCAGAGAATATAAATAGTGGTTTGTACGTTCATTTCCAGCAGGTAGATCTGTTTAATTTTTCTATTTGCCTTTTGTCTGGTGTTACTATTAATGCTGCCAGTAATGTCTGAAGAAAAAAAAAATCCACCAAGAAATTGATTGTTGTTATTGTTATTATAGAGCTTAGCGCCATTTTTCAGCACAAGATAGGCTATACCTGGCGGCCAGCATTAATGGTGGAGGAAGAACCCAGGAAAACTCCGGGAAGAAACACCGACCCACGAGAAGCTACTGGCAGGCTTTCTCACTTACCCCCGTTAGCCGAGTCTGGACTCCAACTCACGCCGATAGTGAGATGGCACTGATCCGTAACGGTCAGCGCTTTAGACCACTCGGGGCCCCTTCTACCAAGAAAAAAAAGCTGCTATCTAATTACGAGTCTAGATTCAGTGGACCATACCATACAGAGACGAAAGTACAACGTTCAATCAACGTAAGTAGCAGAGCATGACGGATCACGTCACTCTCCACGATAAAAAAAATATAAAGAATTAGCAACATAAAATCTAATTCATGATTTTTTTTAAACAATAAAAATAAAAAAGATGTTCTAAAATCTTATTTTCATATGAAACGTGCTAAATAACAAGCTATAAATTGTATAGGTGATTCCTTCATTTTGACTGTTTTATCCCGGCTGTAAAGAAAACAGTTTAAGGTTCGAGGTCTAGCTCGTGCTTAACAATGCTGATTTGCGTTGAAAATAACCCTTTCAATCGGATTTATTGGTGGACCCTTCGAAGGCCTCTAGCTACGTAGGTCAGAGGCCGGGGAAGTATCGCGGTACCGCTCTGGGCAATTAACGGGATTTGTCCTAGTTATTCTCCGGACGGTCTACTATCTTTAGTCCAGAGTGAACCAACTGCCGAGTAAGAGTCTCCTACCAAGGACAATCGGGAAGGTGCCGGTAAACACCTTATTAAATCATGTTACGTAATTAATCCCATAACACGTCACTAAAGTTCTTCCGGAGCTCTTATTTAGCTTTCCAATAAAGTGTTTGAGCAAAATGTCAGCGTCAGAGCCCGCGGAGTAACCGACGGTTGTAAACACAATTACGTAACACTATAATGGCGGCCTAAACCGGACCAATGAAAAAAATCTAGCCCCAAGCGCCCCAATGGGTGAAATAAATTCGTCAGGATTGTTAATCAATCCCGATATAGCTTTTTCTATCGGTTTATACAGGCGAAGAAAAAGCGATAAAATTTGGGTTAATTAGTAAACTGTTACGCAAAATTCGAGTACGGTCTTTTTATTTTACCAATCATCATGTCTACGCCGATTTTCGGGCCGGATGGGCTTGAAGTACCTTACTCCATTTCATTATTTTTTCAGCTATAGACTATTCAAGAGTTAGCAATGCTATCAGAAATATGTACATTCACAAAATCATTCTGAGTGCCCATCACCTTTACTACAAGACCAATTTTAATGCTTATTTCGTCTTTAGCTGCGTCCTCCGTCAGTTTTATTTCACAACTGCCAATGATTATCCTAATCTGCATAGTGACAATTAATTCATGGAGGGTCTAGTGGCTTTCTGCCACGACTGACGTCTAAATATGTGTACATGTGACTTTATTGTTGCAGAAACACTTGTAGCCTTGTGCAGAATTAGGATGCACTTTATACTTTCAGGACCGATCATATTGTCCGCAAACGTGGAGTTTTTGGCCTCGAAATTATTTTTTCACACAAAGACCTTCAATGCAAGTCTATAACACAAGGAAATCATTTATGCGTATTCAACATTATCCATCTAATTTGAAGACCGTAATTAAAACATTGTTTATATAGGGCATATCTGTCTCAGCTAAGTACTTGCATGCCAATGTAGGAACGGAAGACAATGTTTTTCTTTCAGAACAACAAAGCTCAATGATTTTACCAGGCATTGCCAGGGTCATTGTGCATTTCAGGCAGGACCATAAATGTCACTATAATAACATACCGGCGTAGATGAGGTTTTACTAACGCCGGGGGTTGTGAGATTTGTTGATGATAACACCAGCTCTCATGCATAAAACCGTATGTCATTCAACAAATAAAATAAAACAATGATCATTAAAAAAATGAACAAAGAGCTGTCGATCTGCGGTTACATTTTAACCTGTCGAATATGTAAAGTCCTTCCGAAACCAAAGCAGGATGGTGAGATGCTTTTTTGTTTGTTTATTTTTAGGATTAATCCCAAAACTCAGCCCAAGATATATATGTAGGCCCGTGAAACTGGTGGAGAAAAAAAAACCGGGAAAACCCCGTTCAGTACCATAGACCCATGGGAAGCTAACGACAGCTTTCACACATACCCACACTGTCCGACCCAGGATCAGAAGTTGGTAACGAACACGTAAATCTGCAAGCTAACGTTTTTTGTTTGTTGTTTTTTGTTTTTTTTTAAATTAACCATTAATTACGTTAAAATAATGACCAGCACAAGATCAGTCTAAATAAAGCCCAACAATTTATATCGTCGACGAGGGCCTATATGAGTGCTGAGTAATAAGTGTTCATTAGTCCAAATGATGTATTCGCAAAACTAAGCGTTTGCTCTATTCATCTGCATTTGTATTTCTTTAAAACCAGCATTATACGTTCTATAGTGACAAAACTTAGGACAATGAACAAAACAAATGTCATAGAAGTCTTAACATTTCAAAAACATTTAATTTTAAACAAGAGTTTAATAAAATCTACACGGTCAAGCTGGGGAGGTTAGTAAGAAAAGAACCATATATGGGAAGTCTTCCTGTCATTTTATCGATAAAATAACTGTTTAGGGGTCGTCCATTACGTCAACAAAATGAGGGAGGGGGTTTAAAGAAGTTTGACAAATATTGACATGGGGGAGAGTGAGTAAAAGATAAATTGACGTCAATAATGTTATCCTATGAATTCAAAGTTTTATAGTCAATTTGAAATCTATTAGAAAAGTATTTAAAAATGTATTAATTTATTTGTAGACCTTTTATTTTCAATTAATTCAATATTAAGCATAAATGCCAGCTGAATAGTTTATAAAGGGAAAGGTATTTTGAGAATTGTATTAGGGGTGTCGCTGAAAGTTTGAGAGTTATTGACTGGGGGTATAAATGTAAAAACAATTGCCTACATTTGTTGACAATTGACGTCCTCTAATATTCATTATATTAAATGAAGAAAAAAAACAAATTATTTTGCTGGAAACAAAAAAGAAATACCCTGCTCTAAAGAAAAAAAAAATCTTATCCAAAACAATATTGTGAGTCACGCATTCAAACACCGCTGGCTATATTTTGTAGGAATCTACAACGCGATAATTGAGATGTCAACCACTGCCGCGGGATCCAACTGACCGACAGACCATTAAAGAGGTAGCACGGACATTTTTCAATCGCCAATAAGGAACATACCTCAGTCCACAGAACTTGGCACTTTTGGAATAATTGAAACAGTTAAACCTTTCGATCAATGGTCCAATACCGTAAACTATCTGACACCGACTGAATCTTAATAACGGTATCTGATAATCCGACGCGTATCATTCCGACAAATGTGTTCCAAAAATTAAAAAATAAAAGCCGGTGGAACAGCCTGACACACACAAGGACAAAAGACTTAAGGGATCATTTTTCTTATTAGAGATGCTGATCAAACAAGTTCCGGTTCACTGGGCAAACTGCATTATTTTCGTTAAAACCTTAATTTTGCGTAATCACAAAAGTCTGTATATGTGAAATAATAAGACACGAAATATCACATAAAAAACGAATTATTTTATACGTTTCTAAAGTTTTTTGTCAAAATCCTTCCTATTTTAACCTTTATATATGCAGTTTTTTATGTCTCAGTGATAAATATATGCTTGTGTATCTATTCCCAGCAACAGGAAGAAATAATGTCTATAGAATACGAATACACAACAACAATGCCTGAAAAAATTTCACCAATGCAAACCAGAAACTTTCAAAAGAACAGATAAAGATTAGATAATTTTGTGTGATGAAACGCACAGGAAGCAGTTTTGACATTAATGAGATTATGCCGTCGTATTTCCCGAGGGGGGTGCATATTTCCGGACAGGGACTAATCAGCAGATCAAATCTGTCAATGATCACGTGCCTGATCTGAAAGGCTAAAACATGTACATATTCAGATTTGAAGAAACAAGGTATGTCATTTAAAGGACCATGAAAATTAAGAAAAATATCTCAATACATAAAGTTAAAAACAAAAAAAAATATTTACCAAATAAAAAAAATATATCAGTTTTCGGGGTACGACATGTTTAAATACGATTTTTTTTCTGATCAAAAGGTCTACAAAATCAGATTCAACGAAAAGAATGTGTAAAGCGATAGAGTTACTTCCCTTTAGCTTCTACCTTTAAAAAAGGGGGTGAGGGCGACGCAACGATATTATCGTGTTGAATGAAAATTCAATATTACATATATAATCTTTTCGGAAATATGTCTGAAATTTAAGTTATATTTCTGTTACGATATACGTAAATCATAAACGACATAGCATGACATTTTAGTATCTCTACAGCATGGGAAGTGCCCACAGAAAGGATCCAACACGAGAGATGTTCAACAATGTGCGGTAGAGTCAAGGTTGTTATCGTCTAAACAGGTTAAGTGTAAAAGTATCCTTTCTCCTTCAGAGGAGACTACTCGGCGCCTCCCACCCCCTGGTGCCAATAGCCCACATTTCTATATAAACAAATGCAAAATTAAGAAAACAAACAGACATTTTGAAATTGAAAATCAACCTGTATTTAGTTTAACTGTATCTGTTGCAGTTTTCTTGCAACGTGATGCCCGTCCTGAAGCAAACTTAAATAAAAATATATTTTAAAAAGTTGCACATTGGTTAGACCAACAAGTTGCTTTTTTATATCTGACAGCAGAAGATATCAGATATAAAAAAGCAGAGACCTACTTGTTGGTCTACATATTGGTAAGCTCCGCATTAGGGCCCAAATATTTTAGCTCAACCACAGTTTGCAATTTATATAATATAGTAAATACGAGTTTAAAACAGAACGCCCTTAAAATAAATTAACAAAATTTGCTGTGTGAACCAATTTTTTTCAACATTATTTTTCTGCTGGTACATGATAGAACTGACAATACAAAATCTCGATATCGCAGTCTGGAAATCGACCTACTGCTACTATCTTGCATATACAACACTTGCAAGCAGCGATACGCGACGAGAGCGTGCTCGTCGTCAGTGAACGGTATGGTACTCATTTTTGTGAAGGTTCACTCTTCAGGGCGTGTATAGGTAGGTGGTCCTATTGGAGCATTAATAACTGACCTATATGACGTCACGGCGTTGATTCAGTGGACGGAAAATTAAACAAAGATATAAAGGACACGGACGAGTTAAGCTAATTAATGAAAAAAGCAAAAGTACATGTTGAAACTACCAGAAAGGAACATCATTTCAATCTATCAGCGAATTTGTAAATAAAAAAAAATAACTATTAACTTTTCCACATAGTGATATAATCGGGTTGCAACTGAAATGTCTCACGTAATTATGTTAACATGTTAACCACGTGTGAGAGAGAGAGAGAGAGAGAGAGAGAGAGAGAGAGAGAGAGAGAGAGAGAGAGAGAGAGAGAGAGAGAGAGAGAGAGAGAGAGAGAGAGATGATTTATATCAGTTACACAGGCCCATCCCCCATTGGATCCATGGATTTCTGATATACTCTGAATCAAAAATTTCATTCATACCATTATAATAGTAATCACGACATAAAACATGTACTACTCACCCCTAAAAAAAAAAAGTTTAAAATTACAAGGCTGACAAGAATGTCTGCAAAGAGAATAAACCGCATAAGATTATGCACAAATGGGTGAATCGACCAGAAGGCAATTCTTTACTCGCACAAAATGTCACTTGTAGGTATCTTATCTGTGCATGGTGTGTGCATACGTTTAGTATAAATAGTATAACAAAGAAGACTACTTACGACATGATAGTTGGTGCGTTTACTCTACCAAGAAATCTTGCGACTCTATTTCCTTTCACTCAGAAATGTGAGCTTGCCTTCTCTTGGAACCTGAAGCGTTGATTTTAATTCCTGAAAATGAAAACGTTTCGAAATCATACGATTATCTGTCTTCTACGAAATAACTTAGATCACTGACAAGTACTTTGCCAGACCTACGCTCTATTCACATGACGAAATGTCTCTAACGTGGGATAAGTGGGTCATGAACTTCATGTGTTTACAACAACCAATCAGAGAGCCATTAATTCCTGGCGTCACGTGAGGGGTGTGACCATAGATATAAAGGTATTTAAATGATTCAACTAGATATGCTGACATACTAAGTAGATATTGCAAGGAACGTATGTTTGGTCGTGTTTTGTCCCTGGGCAAACTACTTTCCTCTCCTTACCAAACCCAACTCTGCCCTTGATTTCTTTCCTAGGAATCTGGAACAACTGTGTATATGAGAATTATTTACTAGGTCGTCCTGCGAGTGTGGCTCCTACGCACCAGCTCACATAACTCCGACTCAGTGCCTTTAGGTTTTGGTGCTGCGTGCTTAGTCGCGACGGTGTGTGTATATATATATATATATATATATATATATATATATATATATATATATATATATATATATATATATATATATATATACTGGTGCGTGCAGGCATGGTGATGTGTGCCATTTTACTCGCGGACCTGGTTTCGAAACTCCGAAGAGTACGAATTTAATTTTTCTAACCAGTATTATAGTATTGATTGTATTAAACTATATATAAATAGGAAACTAATTTAAAACTTTTACCACATAATGACCACATCCTGTATTTGAAGTAACAGTCATCCTTTAAACTTGTGGTTGCAAAGACAATGTTACTCAATGGTAGCTTCAGTGACCAGTTTGCTTTGAAAAGATGGTGGGTGTTAAGACTCTTGTACGTTGTATATTATAGGGGTTGTTTAAAAACAATTCTAAGCGGTTAAAACGAATTTTCTGGCATGATTTAGACCCCATTACACTTGGAAGAAAATAAATAGCTGCAGAGGCAACTGTTAAATATTTCTACCATTTTTAATTACAATAATGTTATAAAAGTTCAGCACCATGTTAGAAATATTTACAATGTATTGTCTCTTCTTTGCTTATTTGAAGCTATATAAACAAAACAGATTGTGCATTGACCAAAACGAACATAATCACCTTTAGGTGGTCCGGCTATGTAGTTTGCGAGGGAGGAGGCGCAAGAGTTAATAGGGATACAATTTGTGATTTTAATCCCAACTAGGATTTTGTGGGGCTGGGGTTTACTAAATTTATTCTTTCAATTAACAGAATGGAGAGAAGTATTTATTTTCTGCGTAAATTAGAGCCAAACTGTATACAAGATGTTAGTTCAAGTTATATATGTGGCGATCGGACTGGTTTTATTCTTCAGTTCAAAAATAAATGAAGAAAAACGTTCAACCTTTAAATGTCTGGTCCTAACAAAACCAAAAGCCTGAAAGGCCAGAAGGTTAAAACCGGACCCTGAAAAAGAACATTAAAATCTTCTGAATCGGAGACAACTAATTATAAATTTAAATTTAAAGGTTGCATATGTATGTATGTATGTATGTATGCATGTATGTATGCATGTATGTATGTATGTATGTATGTATGTATGTATGTATGTATGTATGTATGTATGTATGTATGTATGTATGTATGTATGTATGTATGTATGTATGTATGTATGTATGTATGTATGTATGTATGTATGTATGTATGTATGTATGTATGTATGTATGTATGTATGTATGTATGTATGTATGTATGTGTTGATGCGGTAAAATAGCATTTCTTCAAAATGAAAATTTTCAGGCTGATAAATCTTATACTTGTATGAATTAAGAATAAACTCTAAACCAATTATGTAATTGGGCTTACATGTAAATTCTCTAACAGTGCAGTAATAATGATTTTTGTTGTTGGTTATTATAATTAAGAAAATGATGAAGATGTTTATGTTTTGGGGGTTCAAGGCCATTTCCATACACATTATAAGCTATATATTACCGCCATTATATTTGACGAAGTTCACCTCCCACCCCGACCCACCCCTCAAACCAAAATAAACGTAGGAAAACCCACCGATATTCGGGAAACTATTGATAAGCGTTCTCAGATACTCAAGTTGTCCAAGCTCAAGACTCGAACCAGGATGGATAAGAAAATGTCGTTGATTGGTACTGACGAGCGTCTCAGACCACTTGGTTATTCTCCCTCCCCATTGGAAACGATGATACAGACTAATCGTGATACTTTCAGTAAATATGACAATATTAAACGATCATACCAGGTAACATTATTTTACGGCACGTCACACCCAAAAGTGGTTATATAGTGTCAGACAAATGAAAGGTTCCACCACTGTAAAAATGAAAATTTTGCACAAAAATAAAGATAGACTCTTCTAAAATAATTAATATATACATTAAGTACAATAAGATAAAATATAAAACGTACTGAGGTTACAATTTGGTAAAATGTACGTAAAATAACTGATAAATATAACAAATACTAAATCGTTAAAATGCAATTATAAGTGGTTGCATAAACCGCATTCGCATGAAAGTTGAGGACTTTCTAAGATGGTGCGTCCTAGTATCGTTTCTTCAAGCAGTAAATACTTTTCTTTCATAAGATGGAGCTGATGAAAATGACAAGAAAATGATTATCACGTTTGTATGTAATTTCATTTGACAAGTTGCAAGTCTAGAGCGATGAGACCAATATATCCCTTTTCATTTAGCACTCTCCAGATTTCCACTATTACAAATACAACAAAGTGCTGCAACTTATGGTACCATGTTCGAATGATGATGACGATGATGACAACGATGACGACGATGATGATGTTAACTGCTGTTGTCAAGCGATAGGTTATTGAGAATTTGTAATAAAGGAACAAAGACACAAATAAAAAGTTTAACAACTCTGCGTTTAAGTTTTAATATGGTGATAATTAATTCAAAAATATGTTTCTATTTCGCCTTTAGCAGAATTATGAGGTGGTTCCATAACCATCTCTGTTTCACAACTGGTCATATAAATTTCAAACTTCAAAATATTTATCACAATTTTTCATCGTAAATAAATCATAATAAATTATAAATCTTAATAAATTTCATCATAATAAATTAACTCATCAAGGAAGTCCAACGGCTTTATGACTATGACAGTGTGTGAATCATGTGTACACGTGAATTTTTGTTGAAAAGTAATAAAAAAAAAATTGTATACTAAACGAGCAGCATTTGCTGCGTTGGATACTTTAACGTTGGTCATATTGGAATAAAGTTGTTCCTTTATCCGTAAATATTTTTAAACCACTTCAATACTTGCCTGCATGCATGGAAATCATTTATGCATATTCAACATTTTCGGTCTAAATTGAAAAACATAAATGACATAACGACTTTTATACGACATTATATGATCACGCTTAGAATTTGCACGCCAAAAAAATGAATGGATGTTTTTCTTCCACAAGAATACAAGCTCGAGGAATTCAAACGTATTGCCAAGGTCGTTCTGTGCTTTTCATGAAGGGTCATAAATCCGTCGCTTTATTTATAATTATAGGCATAGTTAGGATTTTCCCAATGCCGCAGGTTTGAGATTTGTTGACCATGTATATACCGTACATTCTTGTACACACGTAATCCATAAATTAAACTGAACAGAAGGCCAACGATTAGCGGTTAAATTTAACTTTTTAAACACAAAAAGTTCTTCATACACCAACGTAGGATTATAAGTTATAAGGTGGTAATGAACTCATAAACCCGCAATATAATGTGCAGGTTTTACGGAACCTTAAATACGGTAAATACAATGGCCGGCACGACAAGTTTAAATAAAGCAAGTCAATTGCTATTGTCCACGTAGGGCCCAGTACTTGGTGCTAAGACAGATCATACTTTAAGACAAAATGATCTCTCCATTTTACTCATTTGCATTGGTTGTTCTGAATGTCTATTTTGTGGGTTTAATGTCATTTTGCTGCACAAGAAAAGGCTTATATGAAGCCGGCGGTATATTTGAGAGAGAACCGAACAAGAACCAGTGACCCATGACTACCTTTAAACGCGTTCACCTGCATATGTAGGCCAAGCTGAGACCAGAACCCACGCGGACGGAGGTGAAATGTCAGTGAACTGTAAAAAGGCCAATCGGCATTCCATGGCGCCAATGCTGAAGCTTTGGTTCAAAGCCATAATTCCGAAGAGGCGACAAACGCGGTCTTTCTATTATTATTATTATTATTATTATTATTATTATTATTATTATTATTATTATTATCATTATTATTATTAACATTATTTTTATTATTATTATTTCACCGTTTAAGCGTCAATATTTTTTTTTCAATATACGCTCGGTTACTTAATCCGTCTATCATTCTTTATCATATCTACCTCGGATCATCTGTGTGAATTTAGTTTGTAATTTTATTTGTTTGTAAATGTGTAAGACAGGTTTTCAAATTGACTCTTTTCCAACGAGTTCCTGGAGTGTAAATGAAATGTACAGCAATTTCAACTAATATTTTAAAATAACGTTTAATCAAACTTAATGAGTCACAGCATTACGACAGGTAATGCAACTCAGACAACCTCGGCTATCATCTTCCTATATGTTGTGGGTTAACGTATTGGAACCTTGACTAGCGAAAATACTTGGCTATTGAGGAAAGGGGTCTCAAGTGCTCGCCTTTCTGAGATATTTTACATCTATCATCACTTGCCAAGGTTTCGATATGTCAACCCTATCTAAATATTTTAATGAAAGGCTTCTCACCTCTGTCTTCGTGGGTTTGGATCTCTGGCTCAGCTAATGTGGGTATGTGAGAATGCCTGCCAGCAGCTTCTCGTGGGTTGGTGGTTCTTTTAAGGGTTTTCCTGGGTTCTTCCTCTACCATTGATACTGGCCGGAATACATTGTATATCGTGTGCTGAATAGTGGCGATAAACCCAAAGCAACAAGAACAACATCAATGCATTAAAAAAAACTTTACGGTCAATCTTTCATCGCGTGTAACAAAGCTGGTCCGAACGGCAGCTAACGACAGTTATGGGTATACATCCCAGGTACGATCTGTAGGACTGACTCGATGATGCAAATATGCATAGTGTATGCAACGTTTAAGACACGAGATGCGTACAGTGGACATTGGGTAAGTGTAAGATAAGTAGAGCAAGCATAATGATGCTGGTGGTGATTATTATTACTGCAACAGTAAAGATAATGACTACGATAATTATTATCATTATTAGTAGAAGTGGCAAGATAAGAAATGTCATGATTGATGTTTTACGGCACAGAAACACAAGAAGGCCATTTCGTGCTGCGTCGACCGGAGTAAACACGTGTAATCCAAGGACACATTAGCAGTTACCCCGACTGGTAGGATTCGAACTCGACCCTTTTCAAATTGGTGTTCGGTATAATAACTACTGTACCACAACAGCTCCTGTCTCCATAAGTTGCCTCTGCGTGAGGACACATCAAAAACGATGTGGAAAAGGAAAACGGCGATGATGACAATGACTGCTGCTCAATTAAATTAATAATCACTAAAATGAAATATCTGAATACGAGGCAACATTGATACTATACCCGTGATTTTGACACAACAATTAAAAATAGCTTTATTTGTTTTGTTTCTCAAACATATAGACCATAAATTCTTTATCCACTCCACGTCTATTTCCCCCAGTTACTGTAAGGTCAAATGCAAAATATTGTGACTGATGGTCAACAGTATTTCTCAAAGCTCGAAACAAAATGCTTGCTATCCGCATTTTTTAGAGGCTATAAGTTTATTTAAATTACTACACGTTTTTTTTTATAAAATAAATACCAAACGGTACCCATTTTATAAAAGCTTCAGTAGACAACAGCAGAAAACCTCTTTTTATTTTCAAGCCGTTTGCCTATAAATGCGGTACTATCCTGATTTTAATTAAAGCAACCGATGTTACTCCTAATACAATGTATACACGTTGCGCCTCGATCCGCCTACTGTGAAACACGCATCGCGCCATTTGTGCACTAAGCATATTTGAGGGGTTCACTTTAGCACAAAGAGGTCAGGAGTTTAAAAGTCAGGAACTAAAATGACTCTTAAGTGAAATTGCATTCCCAACATACCAAAGCCTAAATCCAAGTGCTCCGTACCAATTTATTCAAGGTAAGCGAATTAAGCCTAGAGAGCGCAAGACTGATGAAACAGTTGAATGCAGTCCAGCAGGGAGAAAGACACCTGAAACATGTGATGCCATTTCAACAATC